>CAUYON010129333.1:0-15186 GCA_963573935.1 Arctocebus calabarensis
ATGGATGGAGCTGGAATATATTCTTCTTAGCAAAGTATCTCAAGAATGGAAGAAAAAGTATCTAATGTACTCAGTCTTTCTATGACACCAATTTATAGCTTTCTTATGAATGTATAATTATAGCTCAAGAAGAAGGGGAAAGGAGAGAGGTGGGGAGGGGGGAGGTTGGGTGGAGGGAGAGTAATTGGTGGGATGACACCTATGGTGCATCTTACAAGGGTACATGTGAAATTTACTAGGTGTGGAATATAAATGTCTTAACATAATAACCAAGAAAATGCCATGAAGGCTATGTTAACCAGTTTGATGAAAACATTTCAAATTTTATATAAAACCAGCACATTGTACCCCATAATTGCATTAATGTACACAGCTATGATTTCAAAAAAAACAAACCCTGGCAAAGCAGCTGATCCTGGTCTGGGTAGAGAATAACTTCAATCAGATGTTCAACTATGTCTTCTACTTGAGGTGCAAGGAGCTCAACCATGTGGGCAGGTGCAGCTTTGCAGAGCTGATCTTCAAGGACTAGCCACAGTGTCTGGGTGGTGCAGCAGAAGTTTTTGCCCAGGCGCAGAAGATACACTATTCATCATCGGTGGTTTTAAAGAGCTGGGAGTCCCTGCGGAGGTCCTGATCCATCCGGTGCCCATCCTCCTGGGCAGTCTGTGAAGAGGAAGATGCTGCCCAAGGCCACCCTGCTGGTCACCATGAGGTCTGAGGACCTGGCAGAACTCTGGCTCCCAGTGGAGCAGCTGCTTTTCATAGGGATGGAGGGATTCCTAGAGCCAGACAGGAGAACGTATTTCCTGAGACACTTTGGCGACTAGGACCGGGCCCTGTGCGCTTTGGATTTGATGGGCAATGCAGCCGTGTTCCGCCTGGGTCAGGCCCCCACCACGTGCCACATCTTCTGCGCTTGTCTGAAGTTTCAGATGGAGAAGAGGGAGGACCCTGCCCTGACCTGCCTGCTCACCACGTCACTGTTGCTGCGTTTTCTCTGTGACCAGTTCACCGCAGCACCTGGAGCTGCCCCAGAGAAATCCTCCGAGGGTCACTGAGGGTTCCGTGTCTCCTGGCTGCCCAGGGCGTGTGGACACAGACATTGGTGTTTCACGAGGAAGACCTTGGGAAGCTCTAAATGGAGGAGGACGACCTCTTTCCCTTCCTGGACAAGGGTGTCCTCCAGAGGGACTGTGACGGCTGCTACTCCTTGATCCACCTCAGCGTCCAGCAGTTTCTTGCTGCCATGTATTACATCCTGGACGGTGAGGAGCAGGAAGAGCTGGAGTGCTGCAGGTGGGACATCGGGGTCGTGCAGAAGCTGTTCTCCAACGAGGAGCGAGTGAGGAGCCCCAGCCTGACACAGGGGGATACTTCTTATTTGGCTTCTCAAAGGAGAAGAGGGTCAGGAGATGGAGTCGACCTTTGGCTGCTGGATGTCCCCGCAGATCAAGGAGGAATGACTGATGAGAACAAGCCCTTCTCCATGACTGGCATGAAGGAGCTTTTGTGCTGCCTCTATGAGTCTCAGGACGAGGGGCTGGTGAGGGAGCGATGGTCCCTTTCACGGAAGTTTCTCTCCACCGGATGGATACATTTGAAGTGATGTACTCTTCATTCTGCCTCAAGCATTGTCAGAAGCTTCAGAAACTCTCCCCGCAGGTAGCAAGGGGCATATTCCTGGAGGACGATCCTGTGTCACATGTGCACGCTCAACTTGACAGCTGGTCTCAGTGTGATCAGCACTCTCTGTGTCTGGATGGACTTTTCCTCTGTGGTCAGCTCGAACAAGAATCTGAGCTCTTTGGGCATGACTCAAAGCTTCCTGAGTGACTCCTCCGTGAGGATTCTTTGTGATCATATAACCCGGGTCTCCTGTCATCTGCATAAAGTGGTGATTAAAAATGTCACCCCTGGGTGGCGCTTGTGGCTCAAAGGAGTAGGGCGCTGGCCCCATATACTGGAGGTGGTGGGTTCAAATGCAGCCCTGGCCAAAAACTGCAAAAAAAAAAAAAAAAAAAAAAAAAAGAAAGAAAGAAAGAAAAGAAAGAAAAAAGAAAAGAAAAGAAATGTCACCTCTGATAGCGCTTACAAGGATTTCTGTCTGGCTTTTGTTGGTAAGAAGATTTTGATGCACCTGACCCTGGAGGGCCACATTCAGTGGGATGATATGCTGCTGCTGCTGCCACTGCTGAGCAAGAACCTCAGACATGTGAAATACAGCCTGCAGTATCTGAGGTTGGAATTTCATTCTGTGACCACAGAACGATGGGCCAATCTCACCTTGGCCCTCAAAGTCAAGCAGTCACTGATATGCCTGGACCTCTCAGACAACAAGCTTCGGGACGAGGGTGCCAAGTTGCTGCACATGAGTCTGAAAGGCCCAAAGTACCTGCTGCAAAGGCTGTCATTGGAGAACTGTCACCTTACAGAAGCCTGCTGTAAGCAACTTGCTTCTGTTTTGGTGGTCAGTCAGCAGCTGACTTACCTGTGCTTGGCCAAGAAAGACCTCGGGGATGGTGGAATGAAACCTCTGTGTGGGGGCTTGGAGTACCCTGAATGCAAACTGCAGACCCTGGTGTTACAGCATGCAACATTTCCATACTCAGCTGCAAATATCTCTCAAAGCTATTCCAGGGACACTCCAGCCTAACAAGCTTGGAGTCTCTCCTGGGTCTCAGTTGCATAACTACTGGATTGTGGTTTCTCTCTATAAGGCCTTGAAGACTCCATTTTGTAATCTAAAATATCTACGACTGTGGGGCTGCTCCCTCACATCTTTCTAAAGTCAGGATCTCTCATCTGCTCTTGCTAGCAACCAGAAACTGGAGAGCCTGAACCTAGGCCAAATAACTTGGGGCAGAGTGGAGTCACTCTGCTCTTTGAGGCTTTAAAACAAAAGAGTGGACCCTTGAAGACACTCAGGTTGAAGGGATATGAGTCTAATTTGAAAGTTCAGGTGCTGTTGGAGTATATAAAAGAAAACAATGCCCAACTGATGATTGTGAGGCTGCCAGGAAGGTTAGATCATCACCTTGTTATTACCTCTCCTGAGCCCCCTACAACTGCACCTCTCCTGAGGAACTGTTTTCTATATGATGTCTTAGTGTAGGTCAAATGTTAATCACTAGACTGAGTGTCAACATGCAGGACTTAATGCTGGTTTTTCTCATTTAGAGGGGATTCTGCACAAGTCACATAACCATTTCAAGGCACAGTGTGTGTGATTTCTCGCAAGGATAATAAAGAATTAAAGCAGTAAAAAAAAAAAAAAAAAAGAAAGAAAGAAAGAAAAGAGAGGGTGGTGCCTGTGACTCAAAGGGGTAGGGTGCCAGCCCCATATGCCAGAGGTGGCAGGATTAAACCCAGTCCCGGCCAAAAAAATAAAGAAAGAAAGAAAGAAAAAAGGAAAACTCCAAGCTTTCTCATTTTTTTTTTTTTGAAACAGAGTCTCACTATGTTTCTCTCAGTAGAGTGCTGTGACATCACAGCTCACAGCCAACCTTCAACTCTTGGGCTTAAGCAATTCTCTTGCCTCCACCTCCCAAGTAGCTGAGACTATAGGCACCCACCACAACTCCTGGTTATTTTTTGGTTGCAGTTGTCATTGTTGTTTGGCAGGCCTGGGCCAGGCTCGAACCCGGCAGCCTCCGTGTATGTGGCCAGCACCCTACGCACTAAGCTACAGACCCCAAGCCGCTCTTTTGTATTTTAAGAGACAAGGTGAAGTCTTACTCTGTCCCCCAGACTGGAGTGTGGTCATGTGACTACAGCTCAGTAATGAGACGATTTTAAAAGCAGCCACAGGAAAAAGAAGTGTTACCTTCAAAAATGCAACAATAAGTATTATTGGTGACTTTTCAACAGTAACAATGAAATCCAGGCAATATAACATCTTTAAAGTGTTAAAAATAAATTTCCATTGATAAAGTACTATTTAGACTTTATTTGACCAATTGTCCTTCTTTGTGGAGGATTGGGACTGTAGAATGAAAGTTTCCCAAAGAAAATAGGGGCTGTAGCTGGCAGAAGGAATAGAGAAGTATGCAAGGAAAACAGGGAAAAAGAGTTATGTATACATAATATGTACATGGCAGAACATGTATAAAAAGAATACATGTTGTGTCCAAGGTCAAGGTGATACAGTGAGCTTTAAGAAGGGTCTTTAATCCAGGTCTAATATCTAACCCCATTTCCTATGTCTTAATTTCTCATAGAACATCTTGTTAAGAAGGAAGAAAGCTAAGCAGTTAGACAGGCTGAGTCAAAATAGACCTGGATGCTGCAACCTGATCACCCATCTTCTCACAGGGGAAGCTTGCACTCCTTGGAAAGGTGTAATGTTTCCTACAGATTAAAATATCAACATTTCGTGAAAGAGCTGGCAGTGCAAACCTTATGTAAATGCCTAGCTCACCTGTTAATGTACAAAATGATGCTTTCAATGAAGGACAAAACTCGAATTAAGGTGCCCGTAGCTGTCCTGTTCCTAACAAAGACCTCACACCAGCAGAATAACCCAAGTACATGAAAACCATTCCTATGAAAAAATAATGGCAATAAATACTGCGGCTACAATAAGCCTATTTGTCCAATTGGGTTGATACTGTGTCCTGACACGCAAAAGGGTGGATAGAAATGTGCAGTTGGTGAAGTTGCTTATACTATTCCTACTGTGGTGAATTATACTCATGGTTAATGAAATAAAATACCAAACCAAGGACTTCTGGAATTTTGCCAAATGTTCAGACTTCTTTAATGATTGACAAGTCATAAAGGGGTTATTTTCTCAACCTTCCAAATCAGATTTAATGAACGTACATTAAAAAAGGACAGCACTTCAGAAAAATTATGCAAACCCTTTAGAATAAATTCCAAACCTACTTGTCTGGCAGAAGTGATTCATTTAGTTTTTGAGTGGTGTTTTCTTATTTTGAGCATCTATTTCATCATCCAAAAACACCCTGTCAAATCAGTCTTAGACACTGCCTATTAAAATGTTAAACTGCGCCTGATAAAATATAATTATAGCATTCTTGACATTTTAACATAGCACACACATGCTTCAATCCAATTTCGCTGGAATTAAGATTATTCCTTTAGATGTGTGAATGCATGATGAAGCTGTAAGGAAATACCAATATGTCAAACTCTAATATAGTTGAAAAACTAGATCTAAACTAAATAAGAAAACTAAACCAGAACATGTATAAAATGAATACAAATGGTGACAAAGGCCATCAAAATATTTGGGGAGCTCATCAATTTATGCAATTAAATAAAGGCTAAGATGGCATCCAATAGCCAATTACTTAAACATTTATCAATCAATAATTTCTCAGTTTATTGGGACAGTGATTTCCTCATCTGGGGAGTACTTTGGAAGCATCATATATTATCACTTACTGTGGGAAAAATTAGCTGCTGTGTAGGGGATTCAAACAGCCCTATTGAGAGGCCCACACAGCAAGGAACTGAGGCCTCTTGCTAACACACCTGATTGCATTTTGCTCCATGCAGACCATGTGAGTTAGAATTGCTAGAAGAAGGACCCAGGCATCAGTATTTTTAATAGCTACCCCCTCCCTATTTATTCTAATGTAAACATACATGGTCATGTGTGGCCATGTCACCAATCACTATATCCAAGAGTGGTAGATAGTTGTATGCTATTCTTGAGTCTGTACAACCCAAGTAACAAAGTCCTTTGGATGAAGTGGAATGTAGTGGTATAAAAGCATGGGGCCTATTATTTAAAAAAAAAAAAAAAAAAGCATGGGGCCTAATCTCTATTAAGTGTGGCCTGGATTTAGTGCCTCAATTCTAAGAGACAGACTGTGACAAAAGTACCAGTATGTAACTTCCAATGTTAAACCATAAAAGGCATTGCAGCTTCTTCCTCTGTGCTCTTTCTGGAATCATTCACTCTGGAAAAATCAGCTGCCATGGTTTAAAGACACTCAAGTGCCCTATGGAGAGCCCCACACAGCACAAACTGAGGCCTCCTTCCAATGGCCATGTGAATGAGCCACCTAAAAGTGGACCCCTCAATCCCAGTCAAGCCTTCATCTTCATCCAGTGCCTTGACTTCAATCTCATGAAAAGACCCTGAGCCAGGCCCACCTAGCTTAAGTGCTCCTGAATTCCTGACTCATAGAAACTGTAAAATAATAAATACTTGGTCTTTTATTTTTGTGTTTCTTTTATTTTTTGAGACAGTCTCACTATGTCACCCTCGGTAGAGTGCTGTGGCATCACAGCTGACAGCTACCTCAAATTCTCTGGCTCAAACCATCCATCCTCTTGCCTCAGCCTCCCAAGCAGCTGGGACTACAGGTGCCTGCCACAACACTTGACTATTTTTAGAGACAGGGTCTCACTCTGGCTCAGGCTGGTCTCCAACCTGTGAGCTCAGGCAATCCACCCACCTTGGCCTCCCAGAGTTCTGGGATTACAGTCATGAGCCACCATGCCCTACCTAAATACTGGCTCTTTTCAGCTATGTTTGGGGATAATTTGTTAAATAGAAAAGGCGTAGAAATCATGCCTAATTTGTGGTAGGTATGCAATAAATATTTGTGGGATAAGGGAATGATGGATTGACTAATGATCACCTCCCACTTTTGAACAATGAGTTTCCTTTCTAGCACTCCACACAGTAGTAGAAGTCAATTTCTATCTTACAATAATCACTTAGATTTATGTCTGCACAAAGCCTGAGGTTTGAAAGAATTAAGGTTTCAAATCAACAGAAATGTATCTTTGTAACAAGAAACAACATATATTCTGCCCTGCTTTGCTCACTAGAAAACGCCTTCTTGTTATTTTTGTCCCTTTGGGAAACCTTCAATATTCTGAGTATTGTTTTCCTAGTTTTTCATTCCTTAAATCAATGTGACTTTCCCTGCTTCCAAAATTCTCCAACATTAAACAATCCAGTTTCCTTAAGCAACTAATTAATTATCTGCAGTTAGTTCCTAATGCCACATTCCTCATTTCACCCATTGTAGTCAGTCTCTCTCTTCCAATCAAATCTTTGGGGGATGTTATTACTTTCATTGATTACCCAACAGACCTAGTTATTTAACTATTCCTTGGATGGAGCAGTTTATTTTCTTCTTTCTCATTTGGGAAGCAGGTGAGTCCCTTAATGCTGTGGTTCCTGAATCCTATAAGAATCACCCAGTGAACTTGATAATCATGTGGTTACTTTAGACTTTGCTTCAGTGATCCTACTGTTGTGTAATGCAGGAAGACTTTCTAAAAATCATACTTTTTAACAGCTATGATTTAAGTTGTTGAAGAAATTATTGCATTTCTAAATCTCTGCACTTTTGTTTAAAACACACAGAACAGAAAGTTTTAGGGTTTTTTTGTTTTTTCTGGGTTTTTTTGAGTGCTATGGCATCACGGCTCACAGCAATCTCAAACTCTTGCACTTAAGCCATTCTCTTGCCTAGCTGGGACCACAGGCACCACCACAACACCCAGCTATTTTGTTGTTTAGCATGTCTGGGCTGCGTTTGAACCCACCTGCCTTAGTGTATGTGGCTGGGGCCCTAACCACTGAACTACAGGCGCTGAGCCAAACAGAAAGCTTTTGAAATATTCCTGTGCTTTTGTAATTTTAAAGGAGATATATACTCACCAAAATGCTTTTTTTTCCTCTTTTAGCTAATGTTTGTGTAGCTTGTGTGGGTAGAGTTTTTCTTCTCCTTAATCCCTCTCTTGGGTCTGAGCACATTTGGTAATATAATTCAAGGTGGAAAAAAAAGATAGAAAATCTTTTAATATAATAAAGGCAAGCACCTGAGGCAAGAGGAAGCTCTTCATGGCAATATGAATGGTTTGGTTTCCATGACTGTAGAGACTCTACCCATAAAGTCCACAGATACCATCTACTCCAGACCTAGCCACTCCTTCTTGTACTTATTCTAAGCAGAATCTGATGTGGCTGAGCAGCAAACACCCTGTCTGCAAATATGGAATAGAGGATGCAGGGTCCTGAGGGAAGTAAAGGAAGAGGCAAAAGATTCTGAAGAGTCAAAAGGAAAGAGTTTGTTTTGTTTTTAATTTCAGAATATTACAAGGGTAGAAATGTTTTGGTTACATTAATTGCTTTTGTACAGTATGAGTCAAACCTATAATTGTGCCCATCACCTGGATAATGTTCGTGGTACCGTTAGGTGTGAATTCTCCCCTCCCCACTTGGCCCCTTTCTACCTGATTACTTTCCATTGAGCGTTACTACCAAATATATACCTATGTATGGATCGATTAGTTCCAATTTAACAGTGAGCACGTGGGGTGTTTTTCCATTTTTGCAATACTTCCCTTAGAAGAGTAGTCTCCAGTTCCACCCAGATTGTCAGCTGGACAGTAGTTCATCACTTCTTTTACGGCTGAGAAGTAGTCTATGGTATACATATACAACATTTTATTAATCCATTCATACATTGATTGACTTGGGTTGATTTTACATCTTTGCAATTGTGCAATATACTTTTAACTACATGTGTCTTTTTGATAGAATCACTTTTTTTCCCTTTAGGTAAACACCCAATAGTGGGATTGATGGATCAAACAGTAGGTGTACTTTTAGTTCCTTGAGATATCTCCATATAAATTTTCAGAAAGATTGTTCTAGGATACATACTTGCATTTCTGAGGCATTTTTAGGACATTTTTTCTGTGTTCTTAAATAGCTATACAAATAGTGTATACATTCAATAGCTAAATTAACATTTGTGGAACTCTATGTCATGTAAGTGTCATGGGTATATACATATATCATTCTACTTTTCCAGAGAGATTGTGAATTTCCACGATTTAGGAAGTACAGTTATATTTTCTCTTGTGATCTTGGGTTGTATGCCCACTTTGAAAATTAACTTCGCAATGCAAAACCATGTGGGAGTAGTGATAAAGATGGGAAGGGTGATGAAAATAAATGAGGAAAAAAAGTGAAGCATTTAGTTCTATGGTAACCACAAAGAGAATGACCTGTGTCAGTGTTAAAGATCTTACCCCAATGAGATACTGGCAATAAGCCTAGAGGAAGAGAAAATCCACTTCCCACCTGTGCCAGATGTCAGAGGCCTTTGCATGATTTGAGACATAAGACTTGAAAAAGGTATTTTTTTACATTCTTCTGAACTATATATATGTGGATTTTGCTGCTATTGAGATTGTTTAATAATAAATTCCACTCTTAGGAGTTTAATTATGAGATTTTATTAACATCCTGCAGTACTACCAACCTTAAATTATCTAGCATTATTAAAGGCAGGTAACAGCTTCCATGAACTCAAACGTGAAGAAGCATTGAAGATTTTCACAACCTACTGTTTTCAATCTTATAGTTGTTTCCAGGGGCAACCATTTGCTTCGAAACAAGCTAAGAAACATTAGACCAGCTATGTGATCCACCCACCCTGGGTTCCCCACACCTGGAGAAGTTCCACCCACAGAAAAATGAATTAAGACAACAATATGTTCTTCTAAATTCACATTTGTGCTGGGCAAGTAAGTGAGGGAATATTTTCAAAAAGAGGATTCAGGCTGTGTGACATTGAGGCAGGCAGCATGGTCTTCCTCTGTCATGTAGGCAGGCCAGTGCCCTCACACCCACGTGGATTTAGTCTCCACCTACTTCTGGCAGGGAATTGACTACTCCAATAAGACATGGACATACAGCCTTCCCTCCAGGAGGTAGATCAAGTTGACTTTTAGGAAATATGCTTGCTGTCTCTGCCTGAGTTTGTTTTGTTGGCAGGCGTGCAGATGCCAAGGCTTCTGGGGAGTTGCAGTCTGGATAGCTGGCCAGCAAGGTTTGGCTGGGAACCTGCCTGCCCAAGCCAAGAGAAGCACATTCCCTCCTACCAAGGGCTGCTTTCTCATCTTCTCACCTTCTCTGCCCTCTGTTCAGAATCACACATGGTGCTACCTCATTTGGGAGCCTCAACTGGCCCTTTGCACCTCATGTGAAGTTGAGGATTTGAGAAATTCACAGTAAATGATAATATGTGATTCTAGAGGTTTTTTAAAAAAAAATTTAAGCAGTAGGAATATGATAGAACTCTCTAAGATGATGAAAATGCTCTATATGTTGATTAGAATGATACTTGTATGACTATATGCATTTGTCAAAATCCATTCAATATGCACTTAACATGAATGTAGACTTCAGTAAAACTGACTTTTAAAAACACAGCACTTAATCCTATTAAGTAAAATGAATCATTTGGGTTCCAAGGTCTGGGCAAGGTGGAAAAAACATAACACACTTTTGTATCCCCCATAAAATGTAAAAAAATCCTTGAAAGCTTAGTACAGCATCTAAGGACTCTGAAAAGGAAATTCCAGCAAGCTGGCTGGGAACAAAAGAAAAGCAGAACTCTAAGCAAGACCAATCCAGCAATGAACTTTCAGGGGGGGTTGTTTGAATCTTTGATAGATCACACTAAGGGTAAAAGGCAGTTTAAGATGCTGTATCTTGTATTATTGCATTCATTTGGCATTCTGGAATATGCAAAAGATAGCAATAAAGAATAGTTGAGCAGTTTTCAGGGGCGAAGAGAAGGAGGCGGGCTTGCTGCCATACAGCAGTATGAGGGAGTCCTCTGTGGTGACAGGACTGTTCTGCAGCCCGATTACAGTGATGAGTACGTGACTGCACCTAAGCATGTGCTAAAATTCATTGACCTGTACACCAAAAAAAGTTAATACCACTGTGTATAAATTTTTGAAATAATTTTTTTAAATGAATCATTTAGTCTTCATTCGAATAAATGCAGTGTAAAAAAATCTCATGGGATGAGTAACATTTGAACAATGCTTAGAATATATGATGATGGCTTGGTGCCTATAGCTTAGCAGCTAGGGCACCAGCCACATACACCAGAACTGGTGAGTTCGTATCCAGCCAGGAGGGTTCATATCCTGCGAAACAACAATGATTACAACTACAACCAAAAAAAAAAAAAAAAAAAGCCAGGCATTGTGTCAGGCATCTGTAGTCCCAGCTACTTGGGAGGCTGAGGCAAGAGAATTGCTTAAGCCCAAGAGTAGGAGGTTGCTGTGAGCTATGATGCCATGGCACTGTACCAAGGCAACATAGTGAGACTGTCTCAAAAAAAAAAAAAAGAGTATGTGATGATATTAGGAAGTTATTACTAATTTGGAATTGTGATGATGGTATTGTGGTTATAATTTCTAAAATGGTTCTTATCTTGCACATATCTTTCAGAGATTCTTATTGAAATATTTTTACTAATGAGATGATATCACCTCTTGGATTAGCTTCAACAAGATCAGCCATGAGTTGAAAATTGCTGAAGCAGGACAATGAATATGTGAGGTTCATTACACTTTCCTGAAATATTTATGTTTGACATTTCCCATAATTAAAAGCATTGGAAAAAAATGAAAAGGAGATTCTTCAAGTTATGAAGAAAATAAAGCTGGAGGCCCCAGGTACATTCATTTTCTCCTCTCTCTCCAATAATCTCCATCTGGGCTAAATATGATGAGCCCTTAGCCCTCTGTGAAGCACAACTTAATTTTAATAGTTGAAGAAAATGTCATCAAAACCTACCTTGCTCAAAACATAGAAATCTGATTCTGACAGCATGGTTGATCCTGCTTTCCCATACTCTCTTGATGACTATCAATTCATATTTTTCAAACACCTTCCACATCAAAGATTTTTCTTATAGTCCTTTACTGGATACACGTGGCAGTCATCAAGACATGGCCACATCCTGTAACCAACGTGAGAGTCAGAGTCTGTTCTCATGTCATTTGGGGAGAGAGGACAGTTTTCCCTTTTGTTGTGCCTTCCTCTTCCTTGGGGGGAAGGGAGGGGCCTGATACTGACCCTGCTCTATTATCCTTCATGACATAAACACAAATACTCTGAACTCTCTTAGAATCACAGGTCAAATCATGGCCACAGAGGAGGTGCAGAATCTGGAACCAGCACCATTCAAATAGTTGGTCTGGCTCAAGAAAATGCTCTGGTTTCCAAAGCAGATCCTGCATCTTCACCAGAGCCATGATGAAAGAAAGTATTTTCAAGCTATACATCCAATAAAGGTCTAATAATGAGAATCTACAAAGAACTCAAGAAAATCAGCAAGGAAAAATGAAATAACTCCATTAAAAAGTGGGTAAAACAAGAAGAAGGAAGAAGGAGAGAAGGAGGAGAGGGGAGGGAAAGGGGAGTATGAACGGAAGGAGGGTAACTGGTGGGACCACATCTACAATGCATCTTACAAGGGTACATGTGAAATTTACTAGGTGTCGAATATAAATGTCTTAACGCAATAACTAAGAAAATGCCGTGAAGGCTATGTTAACCAGATTGATGAAAACATTTCAAATTGTATATAAAACCAGCACATTGTACCCCATGATTGCATTAATGTACACCACTATGATTTAAGAAAAAAAAAGAATGGGCAAAAGACATGAACAGAAGCTTTCCAAAAGAAGACAAATAGCCAATAAACATACATAAAAATGTTCAACATCACTAATTATGAGGGCAATGCAAATTTCTAATGCATCAGTTAGAATGGTTTTTACTAAAAAGTCCAAAAGCAATAGATGCCGGTTTGGATGCAGAGAGAAAGGAATTGGCTTATATGCTGTTGGCAGGACTACAAATTCATATAAACTTTATGGAAAACAGTACAAAGATTCCTCAAAGAACTAAAAGCAGACCTAACATTTGATCTAGCAATCCCGCTATTGGTTATCTACCCAAAGGAAAAAAGTTACTTCATCAAAAAGACACCTGCACTTGAAAGTTTATTGCAGCGAAATTTATAATTGCAAAGATGTGGAATCAACCCAAATATCCATCAATTCATGGGTAAATTAAAAAAATATGGTGTATACACACACACACACACACACACACACACAGAGTCTATGGAGTACTACTGAGCCATGAAAAAGATGCATTAAAGGTTTGGGACAATTTGAATGGAAATGGGGGTCGTTATCCTAAGTAAAGTGTCTAAAGAATAGAAAAAAAATTTAGAAACACAATAGAAAAACTATTAAATTGTAACTAACCAATGAGCACACATGTGCACAGAGGGGAAAAAACGCAGTAGAGATCAAGTGGGAAAAGGAGGGAGGGGATGGGTGAAAACCTATCTAATGGGTATAATTGAACACTATCTGGGTGATGGGCATACTTACAATCCTGACTCAAGCATAAAGAAATTGATACCTGTAACCAAAACCATTTGTACCCCCATACTATTTTGAAATTTTAAAAATAGATTATAAAATAAAGAGAATAAATAAAGGAACCAGTTCAGGTTAGATGTCCCTATTGATCCTAGAAAACCTACAAGAAATGAGTCCTATTTGTCTGTTCTGTACTCCACATCAACTAAGTCTCATTGCATTCAAATGTCTCAAAAATTCCACATCAGAGGTAACCATGGAGTGTCTCTGGGGTCTCCTGATTTTCCTTGGTGCCCATTTTAGCTTCTCTCTTAATTGCATCATAGCAGCTGCCACAAAGACTGCTGACACCAATACCCTCAAGGGAGCTCAGAAGCTTTTCCTTGATACTGCCCAATAATTCTCACTCCAGTACCTTAGGTTTCTTCTTCAATTAGCAATTTAAATATGATTGCCAGGGCTTGGTAATGAGTTTTTTGTGTAACAGGAAGGCCACCAGCCCCCTAAAGGGCAGAGCCTTCTGTCTGCTGGAGTCCAGCTGGAGTGGGGAACCTCTCTTCGTTCGAACAAGTTTACAAGGTGATTGAGACGGATTCCCAAAAAGGGGTGTCATACAAAGAATGTAACTAAAGGAGTGACACACAGTACCGGTTTTCTGTGGCTGGGAGTTCTCTATACAAACAAGAGAAGCTACACACCAACAATAGTACTGGGTTGGAAATTGTCTTTACTGCTTCCCCCAGCCTTCCTTCTAGAGTCAGAGTTATCCCTTGCTAACCTCATTCTCTAACTTCTCAAAGGGAGATGGCCCAAGTTCTAAGTTGGTAAATTAATTTAAGACACACACCAGCCTGCACCTTTTAGAGAAAATGTTTCTGATGATCCAAGTGAAGCAGACTCAGGGATGTTAATTGGTGTTTTGTTTTTCTTTGGGCTTAGCTGGTTTGATTCTGTGTTATCACTACCTGGACGTGGAGTCTGCCTCCCTCATCAAGAGCTATGTTAATTCACCACTGCTCTCATAGGTACGCTGGTCTCTTTTTTCTCTCACTGCCCAGCTACCTTTCTCCCTCACTTACCTCTCCTTTCATTTGCTTTATACCAGCCTCTCCAGCTTTCTGTTGCATCCCACCTCCAGATCTTAGTGCATGCTGTTCTGAACACATGGAAAATTATTCCCTTCCTTTATCTTGCTCTCCCCCAAGATAAAGGTCTCTGGTAAATTCCATCTTTCCAAGGGAGATCTCCCTGGCCCTTTGGTGTAATTTACAAGACCTGAAAATGATGTTCAAAAACTTGCCACCATGCACTTACAATGGCAGCACTGTACAAACAGCTCAGTAAGATCTCACAACCTTGGCATATCAGTGTCTCACAGCTGTGTTCATGTCAATGTGTGATAGTGTGTCTTGCTGAGTAGCATTCCTTCTGGTTGTTGCATGTTTTTGTACCATCACAAGAATGTCAGACCTTAAATTAAAGCAACGAACAGGCATTCATAAATTTCTTGTTAAACTTCAGTTTAATAATGGTGGAAGTGAAATCAGGGACATGGTAATCCAAGTTTATAGGGATAATGTCATGAAGAAAACAGCAGTGCACAAGTGGATTAAAAGTTTTCTGAGGGAAAGAAATAACTGAAAATGTTAACAAATGGTAAAACATACCATGCTCATGGCTGGGAAGAATCAATATTGTTAAAATGTCTATACAACCCAAAGCAATATATTATTTTAATGCAATTCCTATTACAGCTCCATTGTCATATTTTAAAGATCTTGAAAAAAAAAATACTTAATTTTATATGGAACCAGAAAAAAACCTTGAATAGCCAAAACATTACTCAGAAATAAAAACAAAGCAGGGAGGAATTATGCTACCAGAACTGAGACTCTACTACAAATTGATAGTGATCAAAACAGCATGGTACTGTCACTAAAATAGAGAGGTAGATGTTTGGAACAGAATAGAGAACCAAGA
>CAUYON010129337.1:0-22262 GCA_963573935.1 Arctocebus calabarensis
CCAAAGTTATGTTACTTAAACATTAATTTTTAATTCAACTTGTCAATATATTGTGTAGGATATTACATCCTCATTTATAAGTGAAATATGTTTGTAGTTTCCCTTTATAACAATATATTTTCTCCAATTTCAATATCAGGTATATCCAGATCAAGCAGAATGATTTTGAAATATTTCTTTTTCTACTGTCTATGAGATTTGGCATGATCTGTTTTTTGAAACTCTCCTTAACTTTTATTTATATAATATTAGTTGTCTATTTTTTGAGACTTTAGAAAAAAATAAGAAGTTAACTGATGACTTCATATTGAGCTTCAGAATCAAAGCACTCTATAATGTCTTATTTGACAATGTGAACGTTACTTTCTTGGCATTATTATTACTAATATTGTTTAATATTTTGATGCAGTAATTGTTTTCTTTTCTGAATGTATTTATCTTCGTTCATTTTTTACTTGGTTTTTGTTTCTAATCTTTATCTTAAACATTGTTATTGTTATTAAATTTTAAGCCTTTTAAATTCTGTGAAGGCAAAAAGTGGAAACCTAATTAACATATATATGTAAAAATAAAAAAATCAAAAAAAATAAAAAGTTGTGCAAAATGCTAAAGCCAACATTGGAAATAATATAGAATCATAAAAATACTTAACTAATGTAGAAAAAAGAAGAAACAAGAATAGATAGAGGGTAGAGCCTGTGGCTCAATGGAGTAGGGCAACAGCCCCATATACCGGAGATGGTGGGTTCAAACCCATTCCTAGGCAAAAACTGCAAAAAAAAAAAAAAAAGAATAGATAGAGACGAACTAGAAAGAGGACAGATTATACATAGGATTATTCTTACCAATCAAGCCTGTGAAATGCTAACAAAATAAACATCTTCATTAACTACAGACACTATCAAACTGAATTACAATAAATATTCAACTTGATACTGTATTTAAGAAAGTCACTTTATTTGAATATAGATTCATGAAAAATGAAAGAAAAGGGCCATGAAGCAGTATAAGATCCGATAATTAAGTTCATGTACTCATCCTGAAAGAAGTGCTGTGTCCCTTATTGCTGAATATGACTATGGCCACCTTGGAAGCACTCTCCTGGGCCATCTGGTAACTAGTGATATTTAGTAATGAAGGATGTGGAGAAGCTGAGCCTGCAGTGTCCTTGACTGGCTCCCGGTCAGCCTCTGGCCTCTCCTTTGGGCCCACCAACACTCCTCATGGAGTCACCAGATCCTGACTATCCCTGCAGTGACTATTTCTACTAACAGTTGGGGTGCGGTCTGGCTCTCATTACAATCAGGTAATGGTCATTAGAAATGGGCGCGTGACTTAGGAGCAGTGGGTGTACCTAAGTGGGCCTCTAATTGGGTCTAAGAAGACATCATTCACTCAAATCAATGGTTTATTCATTTGGGGGGCAAATGTTCATTAATCACCAAATGCAAGGCATCCTGGTGTGTCTGGAAGAAAGAGTGGAAGTTTGGTTGTGATCACACTGGCTCCCAGGATGTCAGGGTTGGACTCCAGAGACCTGGGAGTCCAACCCTTCATCTCACAACCATTTTAGTTGCAAAAACTGTTGAGGTCCCAGGTTGTCTGCCATGTCAAGTTACTTCCTATAGCATCAGTCTGTGTGGGGAGAGAAGAGGGTGCTGAGGTACTGATTGCCTCCTTTAGCCAGGAGCTACTGGGTGAGGGAAGTGGTTTTTCCACCTGCTCCAGCCTTGACAGCTCGTAACAGTAACCTCTCCACATCATGATGGACAGTTTGACAAGCTCTTTGAATTTCCCGGCCACTTTCTGAGATAAGAATCATCTTCTCAGATGGTGAAGTTGAGCTTCTTGTAGCATTAAGTATCTTCATCAAGCTCATACCCACATAAGCAAACTCATTCTGAACTTTGTGTGTGGGCTCTCTAACTGCTCTCTTTCAACTACATCTTAGACACACTCACCTGATGTGATAGACTAGTTCCTTCTATCAAAAACAGCCAAAATGTAGTGTGGAGGCAGGATCATTTTTAGCCTTACATGTTGCTGATCCTAAAATGACTTTAATTTTTGTATGATGTTAAAATTCTTAAATTATTTTGTGTTTTCTTGGTCTTTTTCTATTCTCCTCATTTCTTTTCTTTTTTTAGGAAATAAAAGTATAGACTTTATTTTACCTTAGAAAGAGAGGGAGTGAGAGGGGATAAGAGAGTAGGGTAAGTTTTTTTTCAAATGTTTATGCATTTATTTAAGAGCATCCAAATCTGTCCTTTAAAAATAAAATATTTAAGAACCCAAACAAAATGAATAGAGGGAAAGAAAGCGGTAGTAGCTCTATTAAGTTAAATAGTCTTAAGAACACAAAACATTTTCAGAAATAAAGTGGGACATTCTATAATAATAAAAGTGTCAAATTCTAAGAAGACTTAACCATCCTACGTGTATGTGCTTCAGAAAGTGGCATCCAAATACATGAAGCAAAAATAAAATAACTAGAACAAGTATTTCCAAAGTTATAGTTAGAAGTGCTAATATTCCTATTGTTGGACAGAAAAATTAAGGGAAAAAATCAGTAAGAATATAAACCTGAACTACACTATTCATAACTTGACCTAACTAACAAATATAGAATACATTAGCTCATTATAGGAAAATACCAAGTCAGACAATTAAGTTCACATACTCATTCTAGGTAAAGTTCTCATACCTCACTGATGAATATCGCTGAGGTCACATTTGAAGTCCTCCCCTTTGGCAATAGTGATATTCAGTGACAAGGTATGTAGCACTTTTTCTACATGAGTTCTTGAACTTAGATTTTAGATCTTTATACAAGGACAGCTCTGAGGGCCATTCCAGAGTAAGAGTTCCAAAATGGCTTTGAAGGGTGCACTAAACACTAGCTTCAGTGCGTAGCTTCCCAAGGAGAGTCTTTTCAAGTGAAACAGTTCCATACATAGAATATTTTCTGGAACATAAATATTCTTTAACAAATTAAAAAAATATATAACTCACATAATACTTGTTATTTATGTCAACTAAAAATGCGTGTTCTTAGGGAACAACAAAATTGCTATGGTTTGAAAGTTTGTCTGTCCAGAATTCATGTTAAAATTTAATTCATATTACTGTGATATTAAGAGGTAAAGATTTTGGGGAAATGATTAAGCTATGAAGGCTCTATCTTTGTGAATGAGTCTGAGTCCTTACAAAAAGACTTCAGGTTGCTGTCTTGCCCTACTACCTCTTCTATCATTTGAGGACATAGCATTGAATGCTTTTTCCATGTGAAGTCATAGTAGAAGGCACTAACTTAGAAAGAAAAAGCAACTCACCAGATGCCAATTTCCTGGTGCCTTGATCTTAAACTTCCCAGACTCTAGAACTATAAGAAAAAAATTTCTGTCCCTTATAAATTACCCAATCTTGATTATTTTGTGTTAGTTGCACAAAGACAAGAATTAAATTAGAAGCTAAAACAAGAAGTTATCTCAAGAATCTCTAAATGTTTAAAACGAAACAACTTATTTTAAATAGTTCATGTAATTATTACAAGAGAAAAATCACAAAGTAAAATTAAAAACATTTTAACTGATGTAACAAAACTATTTCAAAATAATGTAGCACTGAAAGAAAAATTTATAGCATTACATGTTAGTATTAGAAAATAAGCTATATCCAAAATTAGTAATCAAATCTTCTATCTTAAGAAACTAAAGAAGAGAAAATTAAGCCTAAAGTAAAGAAGAGGATGGAAATAATAAAAATAAGAGTAATCAATGGAATTCAAAACAGAGAGCAATAGAGAAATATTGAGACAGGCTATTTTTTGGAAAGATCAATAAAGTTGACAAACCTCTCGGCCACACTGGCCAAGAAAACAAGAGGAAAATAAGAGGGAAGAGATATTAAAAGAAAAGATAGATTATATAATCTGAACCCATAAAATTAATGAACTCAGACTGAAAAAATCCTTCAGTAGAAAACTCTATGTCTGGAATATTTCATGGATGAAGTGTACCGAACACTTACAGAAAAAATAATGCCACCTTTATGAAATATTTTCCAGTAAACAAGACAGAAAGAAATATCCTTCTCTAATTATTTTTTAAGGACAGCATTAATACAAAAATAAGAATAAAAATCATAAAAGAAAAGAAAACCCCTAATATTGGATCACTCACAAACACAGATGTTCTGTGTCCTCCAAATATATTACAAATGAAATCCAGCACTAGATAAAAGGATGATGCATCATGACCAACTGGAGTTTATCTCTGGAAAGAAAGACTGGTCCAGAATTTAGAAATTATTCAATTTAATTCATCATATTACCAGACTAGAGGAAAAATCTTATGATCATTTCAATAGGTATAGACACCAAATATTTGCATATGAATATATTCATTCTTGAATGGAACCAAATAGTGAGTTCAGATATAAATACATACATAGTCAGCTGATTTGGATGGAGGCAGTTTGACGGAAAAAGGATAGTCTTTTCAACAAGTATGACTATAACAATTATATATACATATTCAATAAATGAACTTCAACCTGGACTTTAAAACTTATATAAAACAAATAGAACAAAAACAAATAAAAAACAAAACAAAATAAAACCCTTCAAAATGGATCATAGACATAAATATAAATACACAATTATAAGTTAGAAGAGAAAATCTTTTTTTTTGTTTTTTTAAGACAGAATCTCAAGCTGTCCCCCTGGGAAAGATGCAGTGGCATCTTTGCTCATAGCAACCTCCAAACTTGGGCTAGCCATCTTCTTTCCTCAGTTTTTCTATTTTTAATAGAGACAAGGTCTTGCTTTTGCTCAGGCTGGTTTTAAACTTGTGAGCTAAAGCTATCCACCCACCTCAGCCTCCTAGAGTGCTAGGATTACAGGCATGAGCCACCGCTTCCAGCCAGAAGAGAAAGTCTTAATGATTTTGTCTTAATGAAGGTATTTTTAGATAAAACAACAAAAGCAAGATTAATAAAAGAATGAACAAATTTTCCTTATCAAAAGTGAAAATCTTTGCTTCCTAGTAATATTAACAAAATAAAAAGGAAAGCCATAGAAATATTTGGAAATCTCAATTTTGACCTATGGCTTGTATTCAAAATATATGGCAATAAGAAAACAAAACATCTTTTAAAAGGGCAAAAGATCAAAAGAAGATGTATTATCAAAGATAAAGATGATAAATGCATGGCAACTGAGCACATAAATGAGTTCAACAGAATTCTAGTACTCTGGGAGGCCAAAGCTAGTGGATTGCATAAGCTCAGGAGATCAAGACCAGCTGAGCTAGAACAAGACCCTGTCTCTAAAAATAGCTGGGCATTGCAGCAGGTGCCTACAGTCCCAGCTGCTTGGAGACTGAGCCAAGAGAATCACTTCAACCCAAAGGTTTCAGATTGCTGTGAGCTGTGACTTCACAGCACTCTACCAAGGGTGACATAGTGAGACTCTGTATCAAAAAAAAAAAAAATTCAACATCATTGGTCATTAGAGAAAGGCAAATTAAAATAGTAATGAGAAACCACTGCACATGTATTAAAATGACTATTAAATACACGAACACATATACACACACTATCAAGTGTTGACAATGATTCAAAACAACTGTAATTCCGCTGAGTGCCCATAGCTCAGCAGTCAGGGTGCCAGCTCCATACACTGAGGCAGGAGGGTTCGAACCTGGCCTGCTAAACAACAATGACAACTACAACAACAAAAAAAAAGCCAGGCATGATGATGGCGTTGCATAGTCCCAGCTACTTGGGCAGCTGAGAGAAGAAAATTACTTAAGCCCAGAAGTTTGAGGTTGCTGTGAGCTGTGACTCCATGGCACTGTACTTCTCATATATGGCTGGTGAGAATACACAATTGTATAGTGACTCAGAAAACAATTTGGCTGTTTCTTAGAATTTAAATGTATACTTACTAGGTTGTACTTCTAGGAATTTATCCAAGAGAAATAATAACTTATAAAAAACCATAAACTGTACATGCATGTTTACAACAGCTTTATTAACTATCACCAAAAACTCAAAACCAGTTCAACTGGCTTCTATGGATAAATACATAAACATACTATGCTACACAGTACACTTGAAAATGAAAAGTGGAATGGACTACTGATTGACACAACACATGGATGAAGTTTTAATCCGTTTGACTATGTGAAAGAAGGCAGACCAAGAATTCCTATTTTATGATAGTTTATATGACATTCTGGAAAAGACAAACATTCCTAGAAAAAAGATAAAACATAGAGATGGAAAGCAGATCAGTGGTTATAGTGGGCAGGGAGTACAGATGGGAAAAGGAGAGGTCTGCAAATCAGAGCATGAGGAAATTTAGGGATGAAGGAGATGCTCTGTATCACTACTGTGGTAGTGGACAAAGAACTTCATGAATTTCTCAAAACCCACAAAATTGCTCACCATAAAGAGAATTTAACACTATGTAAATTTGACAAAGGAAATAAGCAGGATAAGGGGAGAATCCAAAATGGAAAACAAGCTGCAACAGAGAAATGTATTGCTAAAGAAATCAGTTAGTGAACAATATTTGTCCACATATCAGAAGGCAAAAGGTGAAAGAACTATATGTGATTATTGTACCATAGTTAACATAGATTTCTTATTTAATCATGGTCATAAGGGTTTGCAAATTTGTAACTACTTTAAGGAAGTCCAACGGCTGAAGAAGTAAATATATTGTAGATAATAAGAGCTGTTTCTCATTGTCATAAAAGAAAGTTACAGATAGGGAACGTGAGATAAGTGGAATGAACCCCCTGCTGTGGACTGAAATTAAGGTATTAGCATGGACACACAGGTGTGTGTGTGTAGAGAGAGCGAGAGAGCCCCTCATATCTGTGGGTACCATGTTGGTGGCTTCATTTCTTCCAATGGAAAGGGCAGTGCCTGTGGATCAAAGAAGTAGGGTACCAGCCCCATTTGCTGGAGGTGGTGGGTTCAAACCCAGCCCCAGCCAAAAAAAAAAAAAAAAATGGATACTTGTATCCATACTGAACATGCACAGACTGTTTTCTCTTGTAATTATTCCTCAAACAATACAACATAACGACTGTTAACATGGCATTTACATTTCATTAGGTATTATAGATCATTCTAGAGATGATTTAAAATACAAGACAATGTTCATAGGTTATATGAAAATATAATAGACTTGGGTATTCCCAGGAGGTCAAAGAACAAATGCCCCAATGCAGTGGTTCTCAACCTTCCTAATGCTGTGATGTATTTTCACTATTTGCAACCCACAGACCCACAGGTTGAGAACTGCTGCCCCAATAGATTCTGAGGGACAACTCTGTGTGTGTGAATGCATGTGTATGTAAACACACGTTTAGATAAATTCAGAAATAAATATGGATGCATGTGTATGCTGCTGAGAGGGACTAGAAACAGTGTCACCTCTACAACAGGTGGATCATACCTATGACCCAAATCTCTAAAAGAAGAAATAAAAGATTGTGGAGCAGTTGAATCAAGGACTGGGATAGGAATAAAATCAAGTTGTGTCTAGAAAATGTTGTGTTGTTGTTGTTGTTGTTTTTAGACACAGTCTCACAATGTCACCTAGGCTGAAGTGCAATGGTGCGGTCATAGCTCACTGCAACCTGGAACTCCTGGCTGCAAGTGATCCTCCTGTCTGAGCTTCCCGAGTAGCTGGGACTGTAGGCATATGCCACCAAACCTGGATTTTTTTTTGTAAAGACACAGCCTTGCTATATGGCCCAGACTGGTCCTGAACTCTCAGGCTCAATCAGTCCTCTCACTTCAGTCTCCTAAAGTGCTGGGATTACAGCTGTGAGTCACCACGTCCTGTGGCACTTTTATTTTTGATTGAAAAATATTAATTATATACTTTTATAATACAATGTGATGACATATGTATACATTGTGAAAAAAACAATTAGACTGACTTATCTATCACATCACATACTTATCATTTCTTTGTGATGAGGACATTTAAAATCTACTCTTTTAGCATATAACCATATTTTAGCATATTGTATTTTTCAAAATATTATCTGTAATCACTTTGCTGTGCAACATAATCACCAGAACTTGTTCCTCCTATTGAATGGGAACTTTATATCACTAGACCAATATTTCTTTTTACCTATCGCCATCCACACCGGCCACACCCACCCCTTAGCCTCTGGTAGGCATTGTTCTACTGTCCACTTCCATGGATTTGAATTTTTAGATTTCACACATGAGATATTTATGCATTATTTATGCAATATTTGCCTTTTGATGTCTAACTTGTTTCACTTACAATGTTCCCAATATTCATCCATCATTTTCCAAATGACCCAATTTCATTCTTTTTTAAGGTTGAATAGAATTGCACTCTCTCTCTCTACACACACACACACAAAATAATATATTAATCCATTCATCTGTCTATGGACACTTAAGTTGTTTCCATATCTTGGCTATTGTGAACAAAACTACAGGGAAAATGGTAGTGCAGACATCACTTTGACATACTGATTTCAATCCCTTTAGATGTATGTATCTACTCAGCAATGGGATTATCAGATATCATACGTTTTTAGTTTTGGGTTTCTTTTTTTTTTTTTTTTGTAGAGACAGAGTCTCGCTTTATTGCTCTTGGTAGAGTGCCATAGCTGGGACTACAGGCACCCGCCATAATGCCCAGCTATTTTTCTGTTTTGCAGTTCAGCCAAGGCCGAATTTGAACTTACCACCCTCAGTATATGGGGCCAGCGCCCTACTTGATGAGCCACCAGCACTGCCTGGTTTTTCTGTTTTTTTTAGAGACAGAGTCTCACTTTGTCACCCTCTGTGGAGTGCTGTGACACCACAGCTTACGGCAACCTCCAGCTCTTAGGTTTAGGAGATTCTCTTGCTATGGTACTATTGAGAGAGGATACCCGAGAAGGATGAGGTCTGGGAGAACAGGTCTTGTCAAGGAGAGCACAAGGATACACTTGCAGGGTCCTCTCCTTGGTGACTCAGCCCTTAGGAATTTGTAAACTTAGCTTCCTGGAACTTGGAAATTTCCATGTTCTGTGAAATCCTGTAGTTCTGTGGGGGCTGGACTAGCATCTCCCGCTTGATTCAAACTGGTCAATGAGAAGGGTACCTGTGGGGTGGAACATCTTGACTGTCCATAAAAAGAGACAGATCAAGCTAGACAGGGAGCGCGGCATTTGGAATTCTTCTATGACGTAAGCTCCCAACTGGTGAATAAAGCCCTTCCTCTTATAAACATGGTGTTTGGGTGCTCTTTCTCTCCATTGGGCCTTGTCTTCCTGCAACACTATAGTTACTTATTTTGTTATTCAAATTGTCTCAGCTTAGGTCAAAGGGAGCTCTTTCAGTTTCATTTACATGTAGATCAATCTTCCTCCCTTCCTTCCTTCCATCCTTTTTACATTCTGGCATCAAAATGAAACTCTGGCATTTTTGGAGGCCACGGCATTAGCACACTTGAGGCTAGGAGTTTGAGACTTGTCCGGTGGAGTACATGTGCCCACCACAACACCCAGTTATTTTCTTGTTGCAGTTTGGCCGGGTTCAAACCCGCCACCCTCAGTATATGGGACCAGCACCCTACATTTTTAGTCTTTAGATGAACCCTCACACTGATTTCCAAAATGGATGTACCAACTTACTTTTCCACCAACAGTGTACAGATGTGTTTTGTTCTCCAAATCCTCTCCAACACTGATCTTTCATCTTTTTGACAATGGCCATTCAGGTATGAAGTCATACCTAACTGTGCTTTAAATTTGTGATTCTAGCTTGCTATAGTCTCAAAATCTGAGGCTCAAGGGATCTCCCTGCCTCAGCCTCCTGCCATGCTCAACTGATTTTTAAATTTTTTGTAGGAAAGGGGTCTCACTATGTTGCCCAGACTAGTCTCAAAATCCTGGCCTCAGGTGTTGCTAATTCCTTGGCCTCCAAAGATACTGGAATTTCATTTTGATGCCAGAGGGTAAAAAGGATGGAAGGAAGGAAGGGAGGAAGATTGATTTACATGTAAATGAAGCTGAAAGAGCTCCCTTTGACCAAAGCTGAGACAATTGAAAAACAAAATAGTACCATAGTATTGGATTAAAACCTATAGAATACATACTAATTCATACTGATATGAATAATTAATTGAACAAATAAATAAAAAGAGAAGAGACAGCTCTCCATTAGAGAGGAATGTCAATCTATAACTATGAATGGAATGTGGAAAATAAAAATTCTGTTTTAGAATACCACAGTAATAATTGCCCTTTTCAACATTGACTAATGATTGTTAAAAACAGATGTTAAAGTTTAAGATAAAATGAGATATTTGCATAGTCTCAAAATATCTTCCCTAAAATATACATTAATTGCAAAGGAAAAAATAATAACTGTAGCATACAAAAGTCTGGAAGGCACAACCTTCACCAAGTAGTCAAGGTTAACATGACCAGTACCGCGTATTTCCTGAAGCAGTCACTGAGATGGGCACTCCGGTTTATTCATGTGTTTGAGGAAAATCCATAAACTCGGTTGAATTATAAAGGAATGCTACTTGAGGTACATTTTCCAAGGTGATTGATAAGTACTCTTCAAAATTTCAAGGTTGTCATGAGAGAGACTAAGGAGATCATCTATATACATGTGAGGTCCCAGATTAGATCTTCTACAGGTAAATTCTAATAGCAGAGAAACTGGTGATATTAAAATAGAGCCTAAGAGTTAGGTAATAGTAGTATGTAATATTAATTTCTTGATTTTGATAATTGAACTAGGGTTATTCACGATGCTATTTCTAGAAGAAGTAGGATGAACATATATAAAAAAAGCTGTAGACTAATATTATTTCATCATAAAACCCTTTTTAAATGAGGGTGTACTTTTCGAATAACAGATCCTGTATTTTCATGGGTAAATGTAGTATCAGAGTTCATACTTTTCTGAATATAAGTTAGGGAAGGTTTTAAGACATAACACACACAGCACTCTACCGAGGGCGATAAAGTGAGACTCTGTCACTAAGAAAAAAAAAAGAAATCACATGTAGATTATAATTATCCTTGCATTCTTTATCCCTAATTTTTTCTAACGTGGTACCCAGCAAGTATTCTTCTATGGGTACATCAATCTTATGCAAGTAATTATAAGCATTTGTTTAGTTTAATGCCCCCAACTTCAAAGTCGTAGATAGGTCAACCCCTCATTGGCTCACTCTGCCCCACTCTCACTGCCTGTCTGCATTCCTGAGGACTCCTCACAGCTTCGTCATGGTCTTAATAACTGCCTTCCTAAGACTCCTTTGTGAACACAAAGATGAGAACATGCCCAGTAAAGACGTTTGGGCCCATGAATTGAGGGAATAATAAGCATTATAACAGTCCTATATCCATGCTGAATTCCAGTGCATGGAAATTACCCAAGAAAGTATCACGGGAAACTGAAACAAATGTCTCAATCTTGTTCAGAAAACATAATAGGGTTAGTTGGCTTGAGAGTTCTGGTGTTGTAACTCCCTAAAGTACATCCACCCATGCCATTGTTCAAGTGTTCATACCTCGCTCCGAAAGTACTCCCATTGTTTCCCCTGCTCCACATTTTAGTCATTCTGAGTTCTCTCTAATCAGTTCACACACATTGCAGTTGGCAAGTTTCCCAACCTTTCAAAAGCGTCTTGTTAAAATGAAAACAAAACTCTCTAACATACTTCATAAGCTTCTGCCTAGTTTGGCCTCATTTTTTCTCCCCACACCCCATTTCATACCCTTCTCACTTCATTGTCTTTCTATTACTTGAAACTTTTTTCTTCCCACCCAAATCTTTGTTCTTCCCTCCATCTTATTACTTATTACTTTTTTATACTTCAAATTTAGTTCTCTTATTCAGGGAAACCTTCCTTAATATCTTTGATAAGACCATAATGAGACTCACAAAAGAGTAGCCCAGAATGAAGGCCTCAGAGATAGCATCAGAAGCAACAGTTCTTCTCCGACTTTCTCCTGTCTTCCTGTCTCTCAGTTTACCAATGAAATCAGAATAGTTCCTTTCCAAGGAGTTTCATAAAAGTTGGCACCCCTTTGTCTGAAAGCCAACCATAAACCTAAACTTATTTGGTGTAAAAACTGGTTATAAAGAAATTATCTGACCTAGTTGTTTGACTATAGGTCATAAGGTCCCCAATCAAGAGAGGGCTCTGTCTCACACCCAGAAAGAAGAAATGCAGACTCCAAGAGGAAGAGAAGAATCCACACAGACTTTGCTGGGTTTTTCTACTCAGTCTATTTGCATTAGATGATCCACCATTTGTACACTCGTATTTCTAAGCAATTGCTCATACTTTGTTGACCCTAACCATAAAAATGGACGATTTCCCCCATATCACTGAGTCTTCATTCTGAATGTGTCTGTGTATACATGTTAAATATATTTGATTGCTTTTTCTCCTATTAGCCACTCTGCTTCATGTCAGTGACTTTTTGGCAAACTTTGAGGAGGCTATGAACCTTAGTACCTGCAACCAAATCTACATGTCATAAGTTCTAAAGAACACAGAACTTTATACCAATATTATTAAAACTCTTTCATGTTTACATTGTTGTGCCTGACAATTTGAACAATATCCACTGTCTTCAAAAATTTCTGAGACCTATGAGGACCATGCTAGTTTTTGCTCAGCCACTAGCACAGTGCCTGGGATGTCATAAGTCCCAATTCATATGAGCTGAATAAGTAATATCACTGAAGAGCAAGAACCCATTGTTCCTTCCCTGCTGCCCTCCCTACGTGCATTTCCCACTCACACTTCATTAGAGAAAGTAGGATTAGGTGCATTTGTCAGCCTTCAGCATGACTTTTACACTATTGAGAATATTCTTTAAACAATCCATCTCACAGGCAAGGAAATATCTACCCTACCAATTCTGCCTTTGGGTAATAAATTACACCCTAGTGTATTCTGTTGTGGACAAGCTAGTAGATTCCTTGTCACAGGCCATTCCACTTTACGTAAATTCTCTTCCTGTAATCACTTCTTTTAGGTAGAAGCGGAGGCATGGAAGGCAATTGGAGACTTCATGATCTAGCCATTATATATGAAATATAAATTTTAGCCTTAACATCATAATTAGCCAATTCAAGACGTCAGTGGGTCATGTCACTTGTCTCCAATTTCATAGTCCTAACTCCTGTAAGAAGTGATTGGTCTACATAGTCTCATAAATCTTCACAACAATATTCTGTGCTGGATGTTAATTGGCTGTAAGAAATTGTGAGTAAGTTTTCTGCCCCTCAAAACATCATAGTTAGAGTGCTATGTCATTCACTATGAAACACTGGGGGCTTTATAAAGAAGAAGTATTCTCGCAATGCAAAGTAGTTCTGTGGCTATAAAAATTTTATTATTATTATAAAAATGAAAGTGCTGGTTTATAGGGTATTGGTATATTTCCTAATGTTAAAACAAAACTCAATTTTGAAATAAAATTATTTCAATGATATAAAATTTTACTGCTTGCTTGCTTGCTATGCTTTCAAAAGTATTTTTCATTTGCCCAAGGTTACAACATTATTCTATCACCACAAAGATAGAGCCCACTATATCCCAGGTGTTAGGACAGACAATAGGAATTTATGAAGGAGACTTTTCTCCTGCACTCAAAGCTAACTCATAAACTAATAAACACTAAAATGTATGCTGATTCAGGTGAGCATACGGTATTACAAAGACATGCAGGAGTGAAGAATAGCAGGAACTCAGAAGGTGGTAAAATTTAAGAGAGGTTTTTAGCAAGAAGTGAGATTGAATTGAATCCATAATAACAAGCCACATTCTGATCCATGGTTTTCCTCTTTTCCAAACCCACTTTTCTATCTTCCACACTTTTGGTAACATTTACATATTTATGAAAGAGTTTCCTATACTGTTGACAATAATTACTATGCAGAGAACTTCAGAGTGCAGGCATCCATAAGTACTCACCTCATCCCCTTCCCACTTCTTATGATTAAAGAAGAGATTGCAGAACTCAGGTACATTCTGTAAGTACTTTCCAATGTAACAATTTGTTACCAGCTGATAATAATTGGTTTAAAAGATCAAAGCAATTTCCTATTCTTGGTCAACTTGGAGTTAAATGGGATAGATGAGAGAAGAAAATTCCCCTTTATATACTGTTTTCCCCCAATGACTTCAATTTAATTAACCATCAAAAAAATTACTTCACAGAAACCCTATAATAGTTCTGAGACTAGCTTAAGCCCTAGATTTATCCCTACAGATATAAATCTACTGAGAGAAAGATAACCTTCATGGAAAATATAGAAAGTACTAAGTGCTACAATGTATAGTATGAATTAGTAAATTTATATTTAGAAGGAATGATCCAGGTGGACTTACCTGATCCAAAAGGTATCAGGAAAATTGTGGAGATTCAGTCAGGCATGAAACTGACTGAATGCCTTTGGGAAGGCGTTCAAACCTGGGGAATTGGCAAACATGTTTAAACAAAGCCATATTCCCCAAATACATGACAACTCTAAGAAATCTTTTCACTAGAAAAGTGGCAAAAACTGGTCTTCAAGACACTTTCATGAATTCTATTCATGATTTAAGTTTCTTAAGACATATTTTCCCAACCAAAGTGGAATAAGGCTCACAGGTTGAGTAAAAGACATACTTTAAGTATAACAACCAGCCTGGGCTGTTAGAAACCAGGCAACACAGTGGGGGTGAGTGCCAGACAAGCTTCATCTGCATTGACACCTGTCCCATTTTGCTAGTGTCAACACCTGCTCCTCCTCCCCATCAGATCCGCAGGAAATAAGACTCTGTAGAAGGGTGAATCCTGCTGTGAAGGGGGCCTGCCAGGGATCTAGGTTACACACTCCTTATGAGAACCCAAGGCTCCATGATCTGAGGTAGCTGAGGCAGCGATGCTAGTGCTGGAGAGGAGATGCAAACCCAGATAATCATTAGCAGAGAGGTTCTACTGCACGGAATTCATACAACAATGTAATGCAGAACATGATGAAGCTTTGTTTTTGTTTAGAGAACAGCAAAGAAGAACAAAAGCCCAATAACAAATAATAGATAAAACTAACAACTTATTGCAAAAGGTAAGGTTCCTTTTTTATTGCTTGCTGTTTCTAATTTGTGAACACACATTAAAATACAGAGAAAGAAAAAAAGGAAAGGAAAAAATTCCCAATATGTGCTTGGCATAACATGTAATGCTTTAAATGCATTATCTTGTTTAATTCTGAGGTTAAAGATATATTTTATTGTAAGTGAAACTGAAATTGCACCATGTTCTTAATAATGCAAAATCCACTCTTCTATTAATATTTTGTTATGTCTTAGGTGAGGTATTCATAAATTTAAATTTAGCACCTCACAAGATTTGAGCAAGATGAGGATTCATAGAGAAAGCACCACCTCAGTCTCTAGCAGAAGATAACTACTATTTTGGTTGCCAAAGCCAGCATGTAGATAATACTTGGCAGAGAGATGCTGAAAAAGGAAGCCAGAAAAAGGGTCACAAAGAAGTGACAGCTTAGAAAAAGGGGGAAAAAAATTGATTGTGGACCAATAAACTTTGGAAGGTTATATAAGATCCCTGAAAAGTAGTAGTTTGGGCATTAACCATCTCCAACATAGCAACAGCTAATATTTGTGCTAGCTTTGCTATATACTAGTTGTTTTTATTGAGCAAGGTAATTGACCTCTTTAATCTTAATGTTTTTATTTATAAAACTTATAAAATGAAAGTAATTATCAGCAGTCTCAGAGGGTGAGTGTGAGAATTAAAGGAGATAATTCTTTTTTTTTTAGAGACAGAGTCTCACTTTGTCACCCTCGGTAGAGTGCCATGGTGTCACACAGCTCACAGCAACCTCCAGCTCTTGGGTTTAGGTGATTAACTTACCTCAGCCTTCCGAGTAGCTGGGACTACAGACATCCACCATAGTGCCCGGCTATTTTTTTATTGCACTTTGGCCGGGTATGGGTTCAAACCCACTACCCTCGGTATATGGGGCCAGTGCCCTACACACTGAGCCACAGGAGCCTGTCCAATGGAGGTAATTCTTATAAAGGTACTAGCATAATATTTCATATATAAGTAGCTATTAAGAAACATTAGTTATCCAAACTTTACTTTACATAGTATAAAGAAAGCTAAAGTAGTATAACAGAAATACCATTTTTAGGTGGGGCGCAGTGGTTCACACCTATAATTCTAACATTCTGGGAGGCAGAGTTGGGAGGATTCCTTCAGCTCAGGGGTTCAAGACCAGCCTGAGAAAGAGTGAGACCTCAGTCAGGTGGGGAAGAGAGCTGACTGGTAGCAACCCTCCACAGAGGCTCCTGAGCAGAGGAAGAAAAACTGGACAGAATTGGACTCTTTGAAGCCAAAGGTGAGGAACTGAGCCAAGAAAGAAGTTTGGCAAGCTGTAACTCCATGGAAGAGCATTTAAGAAAACAAATTACAGGTACAAAGCCAATCAACTAGAGGACAGGACACTCTCCCCCAAGCAGGAGGCCTGCTGCAGGCTAACTACAAATGAGCAGGGAACAAAAAACCTCTCATATTACCTTGCTTGAGAGAGCCACCAAACTGCAGGTCTCTTTCTCCAGGGACACCCCACTTTTGAACCGAAACACCACCCCACCAGGCACAAAATTGAATAGATTATTTTCCCCTACAAGTCCAAACTCCTAGTCCACCCTTTCCCCCTCGCATGGCAGTCTAAAGTTCTGTCCTGGGCAGAGCACAGAGTTTTTGGTCTTGTCCTGAGAGATCTGGGCAATGTGGACTGCCAGTCATCAAGACAGAATCTGTGACTAATGGGGAAGGAAGAGGTTGCGGGAAAAAAGGGACACTCAGTGGGAGGAGGAGGAGTCTCCTGGTTATGACTATGTCCAGCCAGTGGTAGTGTTGACCAGGGTGGTGTTGACCCTGAGTTCGGGCTGTGATGGCAGGAGGGGCTGCAGAACTCCCAGCTCAGACAGCACCCACAGTGGAGAGTGGTTGCCCTGTATAAACTGAGTTTGGCAGCCAGGGCTGGTCCCCAGCCCCTCCTGGGCCTGCAAGCAGAGGCTTACTAGGCATGCACTGAGACCTGAGAGCAAGGCCATGGCCCCCTGATTTCGACAGAACCCTCAAGCAGTGGCTACCTAGGTTTGAACCAAGACCTAAGGGCTAGGTCATGGTCCCCTGTCTCCAGAGGGGCTGGTGAGCAGAGCCTTACCAGATGAGGATTGAGACCTGCAGGTGGAGTGCAGTGCCCTGACTTAACAGAGCCTGCAAACAGAGGCTTGTCAGACAGTGGGCAGAGACTGGCAGGCGGGGGCGTGGTCCCCTGACTCCAACTGGTCTGGCAAGCACAGGCCAGCTGGGTGTGGACTGAGACCAGTAGGCGAGGGCATGGCCCCTGGCTCCAACTGGGCCTATAAACAGAGAAGCAGACAACAGCGTGGACTGAGTCTGGCAGGTGGGAGTGCGGATCCCTGACTCCTGAGCCTTGAACCCCTCTTTGTTGAGCAACCTTTAATTGGGGCTGTCCACTTAGGGACATTCTGATGTTGACCTTCAAAGTTCTATAGCGGAAAAGAACTGAAGGGTTGGGGCTGGGCACTGCAGCTGTTTGTATCTCTCCACAGTTGAGATTTAAACCTAATACTATTGTTTCTTAGGATAGGATAGAGGTTGGGTGATATCTAAACAGAGTTAGCTTGCTCTATCTCACCAAGTAGGTCCTCAGAGTCTCCAGCCAAAACTCTGCAAGGGGCCTTTGTAAGGTTGTAGGAGATAAGCCACAGCTACAAAGCCTGGTGCTTTGGTAAGGAGCTACCTCTACTACCTGCAAACTCCAATTCAATTTTACCCTTACAGTTCTAATAACCAAACGGTGGAAAGGCGGAAAATAAACATGATGCAGACCCAATAGAAGAACTCTGGCAACATGAATAACCAGAGTAGATCAAACCCCCCCCAAGAAATGACAAAGGAAATACAACTAAAGATGCTATGCATAGATAAATGGCAGTAATGTCAGAAATCGAATATGGATGGCAAATAATATAAATAGAATGGAATCTTCGTACTCAAACAAAGTCATGGAAAATAATCTTAGGTTGAATGACATCTGGGTCAGAGATGAGACTAAAAAGGAAATCACCAAATTTTTGGAACAAAATGATAATGAAGACACAAATTATCAAAAGCTGTGGGATACTGCAAAGGCAGTCCTAAGAGGTAAATTCATAGCATTGGAAGCCTTCATCAAGAAAACAGAAAGAGGCTCGGTGCCTGTGACTCAACAGGCTAAGGCGCCAGCCACATACACCTGAGCTGGCAGGTTCGAATCCAGCCTGAGCCTGCCAATCAACAATGATGGCTGCAACCAAAAAATAGCCGGGCATTGTGGCAGATGCCTGTAGTCCCAGCTACTTGAGAGGCAGAGGCAGGAGACTGGCTTCAGCCCAGGAATTGGAAGTTGCTGTGAGCTGTGATGCCAAAACACTCTATCCAAGGTGACAGCTTGAGGCTCTGTCTAAAAAAAAAAAAAAAAGAAAGAAAGAAAGAAAGAAAAGAAAAGAGAACAGAAAGAGAGGAAGCCAACGACTTAATGGCTCATTTCAAACAACTGGAAAAGGAAGAACATTCCAACCCCCAACCTAGCAGAGGAAAATAAATAACCAAAATTGAGGCAGAATTAATGAAATTGATTCACTTAGAAGATCAAAAAACAAAAAAGTTGGTTTTTTGAAAAGATTAACAAAATTGATAAACCTTTGGCCAACCTAACCAGAAACAGAAAAGTAAAATCTCTAATATCATCTGTCAGAAATGATAAAAAAGAAATAACATCAGACACTTCAGAAATTAAAAAAATCCTGATTACTACAAAAATCTCTAAAAATCTCCAGAAACATGAAAATCTGAAGGAAATCGACAAATATCTGGAAGCACACCACCTTCCTAGACTCAATCAGAAAGAATTAGAAATCTTGAATAGACCTATATCAATCACTGAAATAGTATCAACAACACGAAATCTCTGAAAAGAAAACTCTGGGACCAGATGGTTTCACATCTGAATTCTATCAAACCTTTCAAGAGGAACTAGTACCTATATTATATAACCTTTTCCAAAGCATAGAAAAAGGAATGCTTCCCAACACATTCTATGAAGCAAATATCACCCTGATCCCCAAACCAGGAAAGGATCCAACAAAAAAAGAAAATTATAGACCAATATCATTAATAAATATCGATGCAAAAATATCCAATAAGATTTTAGCAAACAGAATTCAGCAACACATCAAAAAAATTATACACCATGATCAAGTTAGTTTTATTCCAGGCTTATAGGGTTGGTTCAACTTATGCAAATCTATAAATATAATACATCACATCAACAAAATAAAAAACAAAGACCATATGATTCTCTCAATTGATTCAGAAAAAGCCTTTGATAATGTCCAGCATCCTTTCATGATCAGCACACTTAAGAAAATAGGCATGGAAGGAACATTTCTTTTCTTTTTTCTTTTTTTTTTTTTTTTGCTGTTTTTGGCCAGGGCTGGGTTTGAACCTGCCATCTCCGGCATATGGGACTGGCACCCTACCCCTATGAGCCACAGGTGCCACCCAGAAAGGGCATTTCTTAAACTGATAGAGGGCATCTACAGCAAACCCACAGTGAATATCATATTGAATGGTGTAAAATTGAAAACATTTCCACTCAGATCAGGAACGAGGCAAGGATGCCCACTGTCTCCACTGCTATTCAACATAGTAATGGAAGTCTTAGCCATTGCAGTCAGGCAAGAGAAGGTGATCAAGGGTATCTAAATAGGGTCAGAGGAGATCAAACTCTCACTCTTCATTGATGATATGATCCTATATCTGGAAAATCCCAGGTACTCAACTTCAAAACTCTTAGAAATAATCAAGGTATACAAAATCAATATTTACAAGTCAGTAGCTTTTATATATGCCAACAATAGGCAAGTTGAAAATATAGCCAAGGACTCTATTCCTTTTACAATAGTGCCAAGGAAGATGAAATATCTGGGAATTTACCTAACAAAGGATATGAAAGATCTCTATAAAGAGAACTATGAAACTCTGAGAAAAGAAATAGCTGAACAAATGGAAAAACATACCATGCTCATGGAAGGGAAGAATCAACATTGTTAAAATGTCCATACTACCTAAAGCAATCAGATTTAATGAAATCCCTATTAAAGCCCCATTGTCATACTTTAAAGAACTTGAAAAAATACTACTTCATTTTATATGGAATCAAAAAAATCCTCAAATAACAAATACATTACTCAGAAATAAGCACAAATCAGGAGGTATCACATTACCAGACTTCAGGCTATACTATAAATCTATAGTGATCAAAACAGCATGGTATTGGCACAAAAACAGAGAGGTAGATTTATGGACCAGAATAGAGAACCAAGATATGAACCCAGCTACTTATCATCATTTGATCTTCTATAAGCCTATCAAAAATATTCAATGGGGAAAAGACTCCTTGTTTATCAAATGGGGCTGGGTGAACTGGCTGAGGACCTGAAGAAGAATGAATGTGGACCCTTACCTTTCACCATTAACAAAAATTGATTCTCACTGGATAAAAGATTTAAACTTAAGACATGAAATTATAAAAATACTAGAAGAGAGTGCAGGGAAAACCCTTGAATAAATTGGCCTGGGAGAATATTTTATGAAGAGGACTCCCCAGGCAATTGAAGCAACACCAAAAATACATTCCTGAGATCGGTCAAACTGAAAAGGTTTTGCACAGCCAAGAGAACAGTAAGTAAAGCAAATAGACAACCTTCAGAATGGGAGATTTTTGCAGGTTATACTTCTGACACATGTCTGATAACTAGAATCCACAGAGAACCCAAACTAATGAATAAGAAAATGATAAATAACCCCATTTCTATGTCAGCAAGAGGCTTGAATAGAAACTTCTCTGATGAAGACAGAGGTGCAAGCGCACAGCCTACAAACACATGAAAAAATCCTTAATCATCCTTAATCATCAGAGAAATGCAAATCCAAACCACTTTGAGATGTCATCTAACTCCAGTAAAATTAGCCCACATCACAAAAATCCTAAAACTACAGATGTTGGCATGGATGCAGACAGAAAGGAACGCTTCTACACTGCTGGTGGGAATTCAAGCTAATACGACGGTTTTGGAAAGAAGTTTGGAGAACATTCAAGTAACTAAAAATAGATCTACCGTTTGATCCTGCCATTCATCTACTAGGTACATATCCAGATGATCAAAAATTATTTTGCAACAAAGACATTTGCACCAGAATGTTTTTGCAGCCCAATTCATAGTAGCCAAGACATGGAAACAGCACATGTGCCCATCAGTCCATGAATAGATTAACAAATCGTGGTCTATGTGCACTGTGGAATACTATGCAGCCATAAAAAAGATGGAGACTTCACATCTTTTATGTTTACCTGGAGGGAACTGGAACATATTCTTCTTAGTAAAGTATGTCCAGAATGGGAAAAAACGTATCCACTGTACTCAATAGTACTATGAAATCAATATAAAACCACCTACACACTCATTTGAATGGCAAAACGTAACTATAGTCCAGAAAGTGAAAGGGAAGAGGAGAGAAAGGGGAGGGGTGGGGGGATATGGGAGGAAGAAGGGTTTTGGGGGGCCTCACCTAATGTGCATACTGTAATGATACATTTAAAAACTATTGAGAAATGAGTATAATTGCGATGGATGTGTTATTAGTTCAATGTAAACATTTCACATTGTATATTGAAGCAGTACCCTGAACCCCATAAATGCAGCAATGTACAAAAAATGATTTAATAAAAAAAAATTTTAAAAAGAGTGAGACCTCATTTCTACTAAAACCAGAGAAATTAGCCAAGCATTATTATGGGCAGCTGTAGTCCCAGCTACATGGGAAGTTAAGGGGGAAAGTTTACTTAAACCCAGGGTTTTGAGATTGCTATGAGTTAGGCTGTCAGCATTGTACTCTAGTCTGAGGTAATAGAGTGAGACTGAAGAAAAAAAGAAAAGAAGGAAGGAAGGAAGGAAAGAAAGAGAAAGGAAAGAAAGAAAGAAAGAAAGAAAGAAAGAAAGAAAGAAAGAAAGAAAGAAAGAAAGAAAGAAAGAAAGAAAGAAAGAAAGAAAGAAAGAAAGAAAGAAAGAAAGAAAGAAAGAA
>CAUYON010129340.1:0-26910 GCA_963573935.1 Arctocebus calabarensis
AACGGGGTCCTTCCCCCGAGTGGCTGAGGGACCCTGACGCGTCAGCAATAAACTAACTCTTGCCTTTGCACCGACTCGAGAGTTGGTGACTGTTTTCTTGGGGGTGCCCATCCTAGCTGGAACCCAATGTGGGTCCAACAATGTATACATGCATATGTATAATATATTCTTCTAAATTCAAAATCACATTACTTCTGATTAAAAATTTTTGGAAGACACATAAAAATAAGTGAATCTTAACTAAAAAAGAAGAATTAATATTAATCATAATGCCGAGGTTAATAAGTAAAAGTAGACTGTTTAGTCAGAGGTATTTATACAAAAAGGAAGTGCCACAAAACTGCTCTTACACATCTTTTCAGTCTTATTGTGTAAAATGCTCTGGGCTCTGACGTTGGAAGTTACCACTTCAAACTCACAACTTATCTTGATCTACACATTGGTGTGTAAAAGAGGAATTTTTATTTTTTAGATATTGTTTTCAAAGCAGATATATTTCTATTAACGCTATTCTAAGAAAATTCTGATGATGTTTCATAAGGATGAAAGGAGGTGTGGAGTCCACATGGCTGAGCAGGTGCCCTGGTGCAAATTCAGTGGGTTTGAAGATACGACAGGTGCCCGCCTCAGACCCACAGCATGGCTGTGATTTAGAAGCAAATTTTGGTAGAGTGGGGTCTAAAGCGGGAAGAGTAAAGTCATCCGGTGATGAGCAGTGTGGCTTTTTCCCTTCTCCACACAGCATGCAGCAGAGTGAGCCTGCCCCTGGGAGAGGCTGAAGCTCACAACAGCACAGCGCTCTGTGGGGCAGACCCCCCACTCCCCTGCTGCCGCCCTTACAACCTGTGGCCACTGGGCACTTGGCATCTGGCCTGTGCAGCTGGGGACCTGGGTGACAAACTTATTTAATCTGATTAATTTAAACTCACAAATAACTTCATGTGTCTGTGAACATCATGTCTGCAAAGCACCATATTCTCAGGTCAATTCAAGATTAGTGAAAGATCTGATGCCAGTTTGTTTATATGAGGTGGGAAATATTAACTTGAAGGTGAGTGGACTCTCTCGGGGAGTGGCCGACATCAAGGGAAGTTGGTAGAACAGAACAAGAGGATGAAAACAGGGAAACACATACCAGGGGCGAGGATAGCTGCCCCGACTTCCCCGAGGATGACACCTCCTCTCCTTACAGCAAACACACAAAACACAATGATGAAGCCACAGGCATGGGACACACAGAGTGATGGTGAGGGGTCTGCAGCTGGCCGCTGTCTCAGGGAGGTCCCTGAGGGGCCGGGGGAAGGGAGAGAAGCCCAGTGGTTGAGCTGAGCTTGACCACTTGGAAACGTGGACGCCACAGACCTGGTGGATTTCTGGAAATTTCTGGACGCAGTGAATGATTAACACAGTGTTGGTGACTTTGTCCCCACGCTTGACCCAAGGAGGTAGATGACTGATTCAGCAATTCGTGTCCTCAGATTGTGTTGTTTTTTTTTTTAAAGTAGGTAACGAGGAAGAAATTACCTTAGCTTCTTTGTAAGGAGCATGTGAAGAAAAGAGAATCGGAGATCTCATCATATCCACTTATGATACAGTCAAAACTGCAACTGAGCAGCCTGACAGGTGCTTCTCGTTGCTGACAGGGTCACCTGAGCTCTGAAACAAGTGAGAAGCCATCACCTGTGGCAGACACTTGCTTTAGCTAATCTACTTTCAAACATGTTCTTCCATGCTATCTTTACCTAGGGTTATAATGCTGCCTGGAATTTTTTAAATGTTTCCTCTTTACATATGAGAAAGCTGCAGCTCAAAGCATTTGAGAGTTCAAGCCTGTACTTGGTCAAACATATTCAGTCTAGGGCCACCTTCCTGATCCCCAGGGGTCAGCTCAGTGGACACACAAGCAGGACAGGCCACTTTGCATCACCCTTCTCCCCAGAAATCCAATGTTTGTTTCAAGTTTCTACTTTTGTTTTGGGTGTCATTGTTTTCTGACTGCCATGGCTCTGAGAGCAATTACAAAATTTAATGTTGAAAGAGACTGCCCCTGTCACGAGAGTTCCTAGGATACTGGCCATACAAGAAAATAAAAATAAATACCAGCAGATGGGAACCGTCTGCAGTTTTTAAGTTAAGTTTATAATTAAAATTTAAGAATGATGCATATTGCAGTAATAACTTAATTTGTGATGGTCCTTTGCTTGCCAAATTTAAAACCAATTTTCGGTAAGCTCTTGACATGTGGCTTCTTGTGCCCCAACGCTGAGCTCCAGGCTGAGGGCACATACCCAGACCCTCTCCGGGGCCCGCCCTGGAGACATACACAGTGTCGGGGACCTCCCAGCCACCAGCCCCGCAGGACAGTGGCACACCAGCACAGGTCGTCAGGGGAAGTTGTCACACCTTCATCAGGAGGTGGCCATGGACTCAGGAAAGATGAAGTTCCTTCACCAAGACCTGTGCCCGACAAAAGAAATGTCTCTACGGCGCAGAAACACTTAATTTTCAAGTATTGTCAAGCTGTGTCAAAGAAAGTGACGATGGCAAACAAAACCGTTAACTCGGTGAATGACGATGCTGCCACCACAGGCTGGGCATAGGCCGAGGGCCACCACCAGGAGCCAAGTGCTGGGCAGGGCCACACCTTGTGGCCTTGTCTGTAAACGCGCATTCTGTTCTCATCAGAGAAGCTGTCTGGAAATGACGCCCATTCCACTAGGTGACGCCTATTCCACGGTGCACGTCTCCAGTGGGAGACTCCCAGATGCTATGGGAGTAGCCATAAGCATCTGTGGTTTTTTTGGAACCAAGTGAGCTTCTGGCGGTGATCCAGGCACCAGACTGCAGGGCACGGGTCCTGCCCATTGACCACGGGTCAGGGGTCTAGGGGCTAGCCCTGCTGGGGGTGCTCTCAGAGCAGGACATCACCCTGGTCCCCCACCCAAGACAGAAGACCTGGTGCTGAGGCATCCCAGCCCCGTCTTTAAGCAACCGGCAGTGGGGGTGATGCCCTGATGGGTGATGCATTTGAAACCCACAGGTGCATGTGGCACCACCGTGTGATGGTGGCCGACCACCTTACCCATCAGATGCACTGTCCCCAACATGCCAGTCAGGGCCGCTCCACAGGTGGAGGACAATGTGAATGTGTAGGCCACCACCAGACGGGAACCGTGGCCATGCAGCCCGGCTCCAGTGGGAAGGCAGTGCTCCTGCAAATCTATCAGCTTCACAGGCTGCTGTCCCGCCAGGTAGAACACACAGCAGCAGAAGGAACACAGGATTTGGAAGTTGTGCATCCCACAACTTACATGGGACACATGTCTCTGTCCCTGCACATCTGGGTGTACAAAGCTGTGGGGTTTCCAGCCAGGGCAGAGTTGGGTCCCAGGAGTGGCTCTGAGCACTTGGGATCTTCCTGCCAAGGACCAGGACAGGAGGACGTGCTGACTGCAGTCCAGAGGGCTCCTGCAGCAGTTGGGCGGCCCATCAACACGGCGCTCTCCATGCCCAGTTTTCTGATGGATATTTGATTGTGAGGGGAGAATCCCGGCAGCTCAGTCTGAGGAGGGCCAGGTCACAACCCAAGAGTCTCCAGGACCCAGGCGAAGGGTTAGGAGGGCTGCGATGGTGACCTATATGGCCCTGATGGTCCCTAAACTGGCCTTCTCTTGGGCTTGCTGGGAAAAGAGTACCCAGGACTTAAAGGAAGACATGGGTGCCAGCACTTCAGAGAGCCCTAAGGCGCACACAGTGTGCCCTCTGGTGCACACTGAATCTCCTCCAAGACACCCGCAGGAGTCACATGCTGCTGGGTTAGGACTCAGCTGTAAGCTTCGGGATGGCCCAGGCCAAAGGCAACATCTGCCACAACACTGAGACATCTCAAAAAGCTTTTTCAGGGCTCCTGGCAGGGTCCCCAGGCCCTGGTGGAGACTGAGTCCCACTGTGAGCCTCCGTGATCAATCCCCCACTCTCCCTGAGTCAGGAGCAGGGGTGGCTCATCGGCTGTCGGAGTAGCGTGCCGACTTTGCAGTCTCCTATTGTCACCTCGAAAGGTCTGGACTGGATGCTGCTGCTGTGGGAAGGTGAGCTGCCTGGCCCTTCCTGTGACTGGAGCACATACAACTCACATGCCGCAGAAATCCAGCCGAGGCCTCCCCTGGGCTGGACGGTTCAGACACCTGCCAGTTTGCTGTTCTGTGCCCCGAGGGAGGGCAGCTCCAGAAACAGGACACTGGATTCTCATCTCAATACACTTTTGTTCAGTGTAAATAGCAAGTTCTTAACCCTGACACATACTTGGCTCAGATTTTGAAAAAGTCATGGTTGGGAGCCAGAATGATGAGAAGTGAACTGGGTAACAAGGGTGACACTTGGGGACAGTCATGACACATTGACAGGTCATACAGAAAATAGAGAAGACTATAACATGTTGTAGTTAATAAAACTGTTTTCTTTGTCTTTTTTTTTTTTTTTTTAATGCCTAGAGAAACCATGGAAAGCTTTATGGAGGTGGTGAAATTAGAGCAGAGCTTTAAAGGGTGGGTCCTTTTCAAGGTGGAATGACAGGTGAAGGGTGTGACCCAGCACTGAGCACAGCCTGTGCCCCATGGGACAGGTGTTCAGAGCTCCTGGTCTCATGACGGACGTTCCTAATGCCACTGTCGTGTCCATAATAATAGTGTATGGTCACTTCAGAGTTAAAGTAATGGGAGTCACAGTCCCTTCCTATAGGGCAGTGTGACGTGACACACAGTTGTCTTGTGAGAGGATCTTAGGCTTGTTGTGAACATTTTTAAAAGATCATTAATTAAATTATTTTCTAGAGAATTTCAAATCACAGTAAGTATACTTTTTAAAAAAATTTTTGATCAACATAATTTAAGTGTGCTGTGGTTTTAAGTGTGCTACAGAAGTTTAACTACAGGTTCAAGTGTGTTGTGGGATAAAAATGGTTGGAAAATACTGCCATATGGTAAAGCAAAGACCACAAAACCTCAAAATAAATGGACTTTCTCAGCACCCCACATTCTCCTAATAGTCATAATGATGCCTAATGAGATGAGAAAACAGAGAGTATTTTCCATTACGTTTTAAGTAAAATCTTCCTTCCGGCCAGGATCGGTTGACCTGAATCTACTGTGACACTCCTTGGATGAGGAGCCAATTAAGTGTTTAGTTTTCCTTGCAATGCCCTCATATGACTCATTTGCTAAGTAGGGAAGACAGGGAGCTTGCTGAGACTCTTGCAAACTGCCTTGGGCTCCACTTAGCAGAAATAAGGTGGAATTCTATGGTGACCTAAACCCATTTTTGAAAAGGTTTACATGAAATGAAAAAAGAAAATCTCTTAGAAAAATCCTTCCATGGGTTATCAAGGATATGCTGTTCTTGCAGAATCCAGAAACACAGTGAACAGCTGGTTTGATTCTGCTGTTCCTCAGCCCCTAGCTGGTCAGAAGGTCCCACACAGCCTCGCCTCCCAAGCCTGGGGACTGACTCATTCTCTGGGGCTGAAAGTGTGAAAGACGCTTTCTCTTAACAAACACAGAGATTTTCCTTACTTAACTGTGATGAGCTAGGATAGATCAGACAATTTGCACACAGACCCTTCACAGAAAGATACATCCCATCTCTCACAATGAGTGGAGAACTCAGAACTCATTCCCAATCTTGCCTCAAGGACTTGATCTCTCAATGATAGGTCTCAAAATCTGAGGGAAAGTGGATTATTCAATTCAGACACTGTATTTTTTTCCTTCAGAATGGAAAGAGAATGGAAAAAAAGAATGGAAAAAAAATCCAATGTACTCAATACTAATATGAAACAAATATATAGACAACTACGCACCCACACAAATGATGAAGCACAGACACTATTTTTGTTTAGGGACGTGTGCCAGGATGAAACGGTCACAAAAGCCAAGCCCACAGAGAGCCCTGGCCTCAGTGAAGGCAGAAAAATCAGGAGCCTGGAAAAGCCAGAGGAGGCAGGGGTCCACACGTGTCCAAGGAGCCCCTCTCACAGGAGCACAGGCCACGATTCCAGCCTGGGCACACACGGAGGTGAAGGAGTTGGGGCCTGAGTGTGACCAGCTTCCCGAGGGAGGAGGGCGCCGGATGAAGGAAGCCCAGGGCCGTGCTGACGGAGGCCGTTGCCAGTTCTGAGAACCTGCACACCACAGAGAGATTTCTAAAGTCTCAAAGGAGAGACCAATAGTGGGGTTGCGGTCTCCTCGTGGAGCCGGGGACGATGTGAGCAGTGAGGATGTCCTCGGATCTTCCCAAGGCCACATCCTAGGAATAATGGGGAACAGAAAACGAACCAAGGTCCTGGCGGCTCCCCTCCCTGGTGAACTACCCCGTAGACTAGGTGCACGTCAGAAGCAAATATGAATTGTAAAGGAAGAATAATTCATCCAGAGCCTGAAATTATTTCTATGGTTGTTTACATAAAATCTCCAGCACTCAATCAAAAATGTCCAAGCATACAAGAATAGACAAAAAAGGGAAATCATCAGGTCCTTGGGGGATCCATGTAATAGAATTATCAGACATAGACTTTAGATATGATTAATATGTAAAAGAATTATGTAAGAACAAAGAATTTTGGCAGAGAACCAGAAACTATAAAATAAGACAGTAATCCTAAGGCCAAAAAAAAAAAAAAAAGTAGAGAGAACAGTATAAATGAGGAATTCAATCCATAAATTTTGTACAGGTTAGACGCAGCTGGAGAGAGGAAATTAGTAAACACAGAAACATATAGAGCAAAGGCAGATTGAAAAAGAATGAAAAACAAGCATAACTAATATAAGGAATATGATTTTTAAAATGACTCAGATCAGCCTAAACCTTGTGACAGGTACCAAGCTGTTGATTCAAAATGCTCCAAATCTCAAGTAGGATCAGATAAAGAGAACCATATCTTTTCAGCTGAAAACTGAATGGAAAATAAAATTTTAACATACATTTCTATCAAGGAGATAGCAGTGCCATGACTGACAGGAGCCAGGATGCCAGGCAGCCACGAGGGCATCTCCAAAGTCAGAACTCACCTGGGACTCTGTGCCAGTGAAAATGCCCTTCAACAATAGCATTGTTTTTATAGCCAAATAACATTTCCTGGTGTGAAATCACTACATTTTCTTTATTTCATTCGTTGATAGATGCTTAGGCTGATGCCACATCTGGGTCACCGTGAGCAGCGCTGCAATGAACATGGGCTGCAGACGTCTCTTCCACGGGCTGATCTCATTTCCTCTGGGTGAATACTCCATGGTGAGATTTTTGGATCTCATGGCAGTTTTGTTTTTTAGTTTTCGAGGAACCTCCATACTATTTTCCATACTGGCATCTGCCATAAGAAAAGAAAATCCTGTCATTTGCAGCAAGGTGGATGAGCCTGGAGGCCATTAAGTTAAGTGAACTAAGCCAGGCAGAGGCAGACAGCACCCCTGACCAGCTGTCACATGTGGAATGTAAAGTCTGTCCTCACAGGGCGACAGAGAGCAGAGCAGAGGTTCCCGCAGGCTGAGGTGGGACGGGGAGAGGTTACCGCTCCACAGGGGAGCCCCCTTGTCCCACGGCACCGCACCATGGTCATGATCAGTAATAAGATGTTGTCTATTTCAAAATAGCTGGAGGAGAGGACTTTGAATGTTCTCACCACATAGGAATGATGAATGTCTGAGGCAATAGATACACTAATTACCCTAATTTGATCATTTAACATTATATACACATATCAAAATGTCACATTTTCCCTATAAATAGGTGGACATGCTGAATATACCAAACTGTTATGTGTCAATCAAATATAAATTTAAAATAAAAAATAAAGAATAGAGTCAAAATAGGTTTCCAGACAAAAATCCATGAGAATGCGTCACAGCAAACTTAAAATAAATGTTAAAGGAAATTCTTCAAGCAGGGGAAAATACTATGTATCTAAATAAATGCATAAAGATGCAGGGCACAGAGAAAAGTAGCGGAAATAGTAAATATGTATGTAAGTCGAATTAAATGTTGACTATGTAACAATGATGCCATGTGGATTTCATTATATATCTTGATACACTGTACATATAAATACATGCACATATACATATATACACATATATGTAGATACATCAAGAGAGCTATAACAAAACTACATTCCGAAAAAACCCAAAAATCTAAGACAGCTGATAAATGAGCCAAAATGTTCTAAGATGTATGCATTATTTGGCAGGAATCAAAAGTGCTAGTTTATATTGGACTTTAATAAATCAAGATCACATGCAGTATTGTCATCATAATGATCACTTAAAGAACAAGGTAAGGTGTACATGGTAACAAGCTGATGGCAGGAAGATTTGCTAGATTTACCTAAAGTAACTTAAGATATGAGAGGAAAGAGAATCTAGAAAGCACCACCATTAGTAAACAAATTAAGATGATAACTTTAAATCTAAATAATAATCAGTAAGTACATTATTTGCTAGTCACCTAAATTCTCCAATTTAAAGACAAAAATTTTTGGCAGTGCCCATAGCTCGGTGGGTGCTGGCCACATACACCAAGGCTGGCAGGTTTGAACCTAGCCTGGGCCTGCTAAACAACAATGACCAACTACAACCAAAAAAATAGCCAGGCTTTGTGGTGGGTGCCTGTGGTCCCAGCTACTTGGGAAAATGAGGTAAGAGAATTGCTTATGCCCAAGAGTTTGAAGTTTCTGTGAGCTATGATGCCACAGCACTCCACTCTACTGAAGGTGGCATAATTAGACTCTATCTCAAAAAAAAATTTTTTTTTCAAAATAAATAAAGACAAAAATTTTCATAATGGATAAAATAATCCAATTTAATGCTGCTCAAACAGATTTGAAAAAATAAATCCACTTCTGTGATTTTTACTTTTAAAAGCAAAAAGATGTAAAAGTACATACCATGCCAAATAACTCCGAGTGGCTGCTCTAATATCATGCAGGGTAGACTTTAGGGAATAAAATCTTCCCAGCACTGAAGAGACACAGTAATAGCAATGGTAACAATAATAATCCAAACTACATAGATAATATTAACAATTCCAAAGATTTGCGCTACTCAAAATTGCACAAGCATACATTATATATACTGCTTGATTTGACATGGCAATCACCTAAAAAGTGATACAAAATTAGCAATGATATGAAAGAATTAACATTGTAAAACAAAACAAATTGTCATATTAACAGAATACAGACACATTACATTGATGCAGAAAAATATATTTGGTGAAATGTAATATATTTTCATAACTGACAACATCACAAAATGTTAGGCATACTAGGAATAAAAAGACAATGCCTAAGTCTAAAAATGAACACTGACAGCAATCCTGCAGCAAAAATTGTAATTAATTGTAGAATGTTAATTACAACTTTGTCCTTGAGATAAAGAAAAAAAGGAAGAATGTCCACGGTCACTACTATAGGTGTATTCAACACTGGAGAGTTCCTGGCCAGTGGAGAAAGAGAGGAACAAGAATAATGTGTAAGAATTGAAAAGAAATGTAATAAATGTCCCTTTATACACAGATAACATGATCATATATATAGGAAATGTAATGAAATATACAGATAAAATAAAAATAGCTGAAGTTAGCAAGACACTGGATAAAGATCAACATTAACTATTCACTTTATTCCACATTGTAGCAATACACAATTAGAAAATAAAATCTAAAAGATATCTTTCTTCATAGTGGCATTAAAAATAAATCTTACAGCATATCTAACAAAAGAGGCATTAGACTTTTATGGAGAAACTCAGGAAATATTATAGAAAACAAGTAAAGACTTAATTGAATGGAAAGACTCAGTCATTTTAGATACCGTATGTCAATTATCTCCAAAGTGCTTCATGAGCTTAATACAAGTCCTAGAATAATTTATAAGGTCAAGAAAATCTTGCAGGAATACAGATTTGGATAACGGCAAACTTGTGATAAAGCTACAGGATTGAGGCAGGGAGGGGCTGCTGTAGGACCATGGCATGTAAAGAGGGGCTGAGAGGGAAACCCCAGCAGATATGGAAGCGGCTGGTGCGTCCTTCCAGCAAACACACTCCAAGGCACTCAAATATACAGGAGGAAAAATTATGTGTGAGTCCTACCTTGCACCATCAATAGGCAGCCGAATCAGTCCCAAGGGATGCAAATCTAAGTGCAAAAAGTAAACAATGAAACCTCTAAAAGATACTTAGTCAAATACCCAGCGGGGTGGGGTCTCTGGCACACCAGACAAAGACAGCAATGGCCATACAAACACTGATAAATCGGGCCATCCTAAAATGTTGTAAAAAGTAAGAAGACTGGGATAATGTATTTTTTAAAGTCTATCTTCTTACTATAGAAAGAACCCTGATACAGCACAGGATGAGGATAGATGCTCCATGGGGAACAGTGGCAGGGGAACTCTCCTGAGAAGGGCCACTAAACTGGCAATGGGCCAATAGACACACAAGTACACAGGAACACAGGCTCACAGGCGCATGGGTACACAGGTTCATGGGCACACAGGTACATAGGCACACAGATATATAGGTTCATGGGCAAGGTAGGTAGGCACAAAGGAACAAAGACTCATGGACTCATGGGCATACAGGACACAAGGACACTTCATGGGGACACAAGTATACAGGCTCAAGTGTATTTAGGTACGTGGATTCATGGGCACACATGTACACAGGAACTGAGGCTCATGGGTACACAGGTTCATGGGCTCACGGGCACATAGGCACACAGGTTCATGGGGTCACAGGTATACAGGCTCAAGTGCATTTAGGTGCATGGGCTTTTTGGCTCATGGGCACATAGGTGCATAAGCTCATGGGCACACAGGGCTCATGGGTTCTTGGGATCATGATCATATAGGCTCATGGGCTCTTGGGCTCTTGGACTAACAGGCACACTGGCACATGGGTACAGGAGCTCACAGGCACAGGAGTACACAGGCTCATGGACTCACAAACACAGGGGCACTTGGGCTTACAGGGACACAAGCACAAAGGCTCACAGGCTTTTGAGCATGCAGGCTAACAGTTCATAGGCATACAGGTGCACAGGGCCAAAGGCCCATGGCCTCATATGTGAATGAGCTGATGGACTTGTGGATACATGGGTTTATAGGCACATGAGCACATGGGAACACTGGCTCACAGGCTCATAGGGTCATAGGCTGATGGGCATATGGGCTCATGGGCTCACAGGCTCACAGGCTCACAGGCACATGAGCACAGGGCAGGGTACGTGGAAGGTGCGCAAAGGTCAAGAGGAGCAAGCTCACCAGGTGCAGGACTTGTTTTGTGTGACACTTAGGAGTGCACAGACAGAATGCTTGAGGCCAGGAGGCAGATGCCTTAGGGGTGAGGAGCTGCCAGTGGAGGGTGGCAGAGGAAATCCCGGAGGAAATCCCGGAGCACTTGCTTTTCTCCATCTGGGTATGTTTACCTGTGATAACTCACTCAGCTCCTCACTCATCCTGAAAAGAGCCGAAGCCAAGGGGTATCTGACATCTCCAGTATTGTTACCACACGGGCCAGAAGGTGGACAGTCCATGACCCTTTCTGAGTGAAAAACCTTTTATTTTATCCTCATCTTCCTGTTTCTGTGCCAGTCACACTTCCTGTGTCCTCTTTGGTCAGTCAGGAGACTCCGAACACAGAGGATTTAATCTGCCTCCGGGTGGCAGGGCAGGAGGGCCAACGGCTGTCTGGAGAGGGCCCTGCCGGGGTCTTCTATGTGCTCAGTAGGTCCTGGCTGTGACAGCATTTACCCACCATGTGGGGATCCCAATCTTCCTTTTTTTTTGCCTGAAAGAATGAATATGATTTTGTGTGCATTTTATTTAAGCAGTTATGGTCATTTGGCACCTGAATGGTTAGATCCAGCTGTTTCCTAAATGTTTTATTTTTCAATGTGCTAATAAGCTATCATGAAAGCTGCTTTTTTTTTGTAATATCAGGTAGATTGTTTTACCTCAAGGGCAGTCCAAATGGATTGGCTGAGTATTGACTTTTTCTAAGCAGTGCCAGTAGCTGTGGGGGGTGGTCAGCTTGCAACAATCCACAGGTGCATGGACACTGGGCTGAGAAGACCCCACACTAGCCAGGAACTGACCACCTGAGTGCAGGGCTTCAGCCTCTGTCTGTGGGGCAGGGGCTGTGGCCCTTTAAATACTAGAGGCAAGAAATGATCTTTACTTAAAAATTTTGTGGTGAAACACTTGGACTTAATACCAAGAAAAACTCAGATTGCAGAATTGAGGGTTGTGAGCAGATGCTGCGTCTCTGTTAGGCTGAAACAAAGGAGCATCATTTTGTAAATTGTTAGAGACTTCAAAAAACATGTTTCATTTCAAAGTGCCATCACTGGAAGTAACTCATGACTCAGCCGGCTCAGAGGCCATCTCTGAGGAGAAGTACCTTTCCTTCCCTGACTGGTCAGACAGGAAGCTGGGTGGCCTCCTCCGTCAGGTGACCCCGGCAATCAGGCTCAGAGGGTGCTGAGCCAAGGTAGTCATGCCACCATGGGTACAGAGGGTGCCGCCTTTGAAGTTTGTGATTGGATCTGCTGTTGACATCTGGTCAGTGAGCAAACTGCCTCTATTGCATTAGAACACCAGGGTCGGACTTCTGCTTGGAGTCAACAGATGAATCAGTGCCATGATTCACTGTATCTCTGTACCTTGCAAATTTTGTTATATCCTGAAGGAATCATACTTGAATATTGATGTAAGCCCTTTGAAGTTCTAAGGTATTGTATTTTTAAAAATAAGGTCATTATTTTTCTCGAAATTCAACCTATGAAGTCTCTACTTCAAAATCTGTCAGAATATTCAAGCTATGAGGCAGAATTGTTTGTCGACATTTCCTGTAAGAGTGGCTTGAACCCTGACAGGCAGGATCACACAGGAAGATTTTGTGGGGCCCTGGGGATGGCAGGATTTGGGGCTCTGGCCAGTTCTGGCTGGGCGGGAACAAGGGGATCCATTTCCTGGCCTCTGCTGCCCTTCATGACGAGTGACACTGTGTGGTCTGCTTGGGTGTAGACGCACGCAGGGTAAGATGTGGTCCCTTCCCCCCATCACCTGTATTTCAATTCTGAAGTCCACCTGTTGTTCTAGTGACCTAAATAACTGTGGCAGGATCTGTTCGGTAGCAGAGAAGTAAACTGGACACTCAATTGACCCTCCCTACCTGCGGAGGGACCTGTGTAGCCCTTGTCCCCAGATCAGAGTTTGCACAGAACTCCTGGGCCAGCCCTGCTCTCTCTGGGTCAGCCATTTAGGAAATGGACCAGACCACTGGGAACAAGTTGGTGCTAACTTATAATAGACAATTCTCATTTTAATCAGAAACATTTGGTTATTGAGAAGAGAACCAGGAATATACTGGAAAGAGGGTATAGACACCAGGATCTGGGGGTGCCACTCGGCAGCATTGGGGACCAGGCTCTGCCTCCCTCCACTGAGTTTGCTTTGCTGTTTTCCTCCTGGGGATCCCCAGACCTGGCCAGGCGAGGCTGCCCCACCTGCAGCCTTCTGCCCCTTCCCAGCACTGGGACCCAACATGGGCAACCCAGACCATGTCCTGACGTGGAGCCCCAACTTCAAGCCCTGGGAGTGCGGATGGTAGCATCCATTGTCCTACTTACCATTCAGACTTCACTTCAACCGCAGGGTCGGGATGCTCATGCCATTGCCATTCATGCTGGAATACGTGCCAGCTTCTGGTGTTGGTGGCTGTGCCTGTGGGTCCTTACAGAAGCTGACTGGGACGGTATCTGGACGTGTCCAACTTGACCACAGTCCAGGACACATGCATGGCCATCACTGGAGAAACTGAGTCAAGGAAAATCCTTGGGAATACGCTTAGCAGCGAGCATGCTGCACCAGGAGCTCACTGTTCAGAAACACTGTTGGCAGTTTGAGGACAAAGGGGACGGCTCCAAGGTGCTGTGGCATCAGTTTACTGTGTCAGCCTGACTGCACCACAGGGACCTGGATTCCTCGGTGTGCCTGTCAGGGATCCTGGTGGGTTAATGTGCAAATCGGCTGACCAAGTAAAGCAGATTGACCTCGGCAACGAGGGACGTCCTCCAGTCTGTCTGAGGCCTGAGTAGATGACACAGGAGGCATGTCCTGCCCTGGCCCCAGACCAGCGGCTGCCTGCTCTGCAGACCCTGGACTCATCAGCCCCCACTCGTGGTAGCCAAATCCCTACATTGACTCCCCTTCTGTATCTGCACATGGAAATCACCTACTGATTCTGCTTCTCTGGAGAGCGCTGATGGATGCAGGCATCATTTTGTAGAGACAGAGTCTCACTTCATCGCCCTTGGTAGAGTGCCGTGGTGTCACACAGCTCACAGCAACCTCCAACTCCTGGACTTAGGCAATTCTCTTGCTTCAGCCTCCCGAGTAGCTGGGACTACAGGCACCCACCACAACACCCAGCTAATTTTCCATTTTGCAGTTCGGCAGAGGCCGGGTTTGAACCCACCACCTTCAGTACATGGGGCCGGCACCCTACTCGATGAGCCACAGGCGCCACCCCAGGCATCGTGCACTTGCTCAGATGAAAAGGCACAGGGAAGACTTAACTGGACCCCACCCTAACGTCACAGGATCTGATTTGACAGTTCAAAGAGCTCTTACAAGTGAACACTTGCCGAGCACATGCTGGGTTTAGGGGCCACATCTTGGATGCTTACTTAGAAAGAATCCCCAACTTCATGATATCCTTGAGGGAATCCTGGGTGCAGCCCCTCAGTACTGGGGGGTAAAGAAAACATCCTCGATGCTGACAGAGTGTCTCTCTTAGTGTTGGACGAGTGCCCTGGCAGTGAAGCAGTGAGAGCAGGGCAATGCCACGGGCTGTTGTCACATCTCTGTGAAAAGTCCCCCAATCCCCCCACACCGCCTTCAGCCTGTGGCTTTGCATGTCACACGCCCCTCATCCATGGGACAGGTGCAGAGGACGGACAGGACTGATGGCAGAAACACAGCAGCCTCTGTGTTTGGAGACCATGGCATGTTCAGGCTCTGTGTCCTTCCATTTTGACTTTCACAGCATCCACCAGCTTCTCTGTCAGCCCAAATCATTTATTACTTACCCACAGGACACCCTGCTTCTGACCCGAGCAAGTAAACAGGTGTAGAGACTCCAGGCATGAAGAGCCTGCCTAAGACTGCGGACCCAGCAAGCAGGGCAGCTTCTGCAGGGGATGATGTGTATGTGAACCAACCAAACCTGGTGGCCTGAATTTGGGATGTCTCATCCACGAGAGGCTTGCACATCAGGTGGCTCTGGGTCCTCACAGTGGCTGGGTGAGGCTGGTCCCCGCTTATCCCGGAGGAGCAGGCCTAACACACAGTCACTGCCCTTGGGAGACTCCAAATGTGGCTCACTGTACCCAAACATCAAGTCCTCCCCCAAACTAAAGGAAAAGCTCATCAAAGTGCATAGAAAGCCTAGGGACGCAGGCCCCTTGTGTTACGAACACACTGGGAAGAACCCACTAAGTCCCACATCCAGCCGCACGGCCTAAAATGTCTCGGAGCCCTGAGGGAGACGCTCTGGCTGGTCAGCAGGACCAACCAATCGTCTTCATAGTCTTCTCTCAGCCTCTTCTTCCCTTAGCATCCACTGATCACTCAGCCACAGTGTGAAACACGGTATATGACATGGTAAATTTCTCCCTGGGATTTCTTTTATTTCTGAGATTCGGTGATACTGTACAATTTTATTACCTAGATACACTCTCCAGTGTGAACCCTGGACTTTTAATGTACCCATTGCCTGATCAGTATACATTGTATTTAATATGTAATTCTTCAAAGCTTGACTTTTCATGGTAATTTAATTGAAGACCCCAATGGCATTATATAGGTGGGATTCCAGGGATGACTCTTCACTGAGAATCCAGAGGGTGTTCACATTCCGAGAGTCTCAGGGAAGGGGAGGCTCTCGCACCCACCCTGAGGAAGTCTTGTTCCATTTTAGAGGTTATTACTCCAAAGCAGAAGGGATTTGAGTAGCTCAGTCTATCTCCTGGCGCATTGCCTGAGTGTTTCAGTAAGGGGTCAGCATCATGGTCACACACCCAGGTAGTGTTCTGAGAATGTCGTCCCCCTGCGGGTGAACTGGAAGCCGCAGACAGAGGGTTAGGAGTGGCATCCAGGCACTTTCATTGGGATGTGTGGACAGATTAAAATTCCAGAGCAGGTGTGTGTTGGGCAGGGGAATCTGGGGCTGTGGCTCTGAGCTGTGAGGCTGGGAGCTACCTCCTTGCAGCTGTCAGCTAGGACACAGACTGACATAAGCAAGCTGACAGCTGGAGAGCAGTCCCACCCCACTCGCTGAGCCAAGGGCATGGGCATCCACAGGCGTGGTTTTCTCCTAGTAAAGAACAAACAGGCTTACAAACCACCTGTTTGAAGACAGAGGAAAGGCCGCAACCCCCTTCTCCCAGGAGACCAGTTCCCTTGGGAACACTGCTGGCACAGGGATAGCTTGTCACACACCCTTGGGACACACGGCGTTGGTTCAAGAAATATATGTTCTTATAAAACAGAGTAGCTTTTCAGGTCTGAGAAGGGGCTGGAAAGAACCTCCTCAAAGCTGTGATGTGGTTGTTCCTTAGCAGAGTGGCATGAGCCAGAGGGGGCCACAGACCCCCGGCACTCTCTGTCTTCCAGGGCAGGAACCTTCTCAAGCAAGGTCATGCTCCTTAAACAAGTCCCATGTCGCTTTAAGAACAAATGTTGTAGTTTTAAAAATCTATTAACTTGCACTTTTTGATCAAGAAACAAACAGATGCACTTTCTTTCTGCTGTGACAGCAAGAGCTCACAAAGGACTTAGAAACTGAGTCATCACGTGAGGCGAAGGGCACATCCTTCCTTGGAGCTGAGATCCAGCAGCTGACTCTGAATCACTGGGTGGGGGGAGGTGTGTGCACAGCCTGAATTCTGACCAGGCCTGGACAGGGCAGGGCAAGGCCACCATTCGCCTCAGAGTGGGCTGGGAGGATCCCAGGAGCCGGCACTTTAGCAGCTCAGCGTGCAGGGTTGTGGGCAAGTGTTTTCACTGATGGTGGGTGGTGTGAAAGGGGAGCAGTTGTCTGAGTGTTCACCGAACCTGAGACTCTCCCGAGTAAGTTTCTCCTACAGCCCTTGGTACCTGGTCCAAGGAGGGCACAACACTTGCCAGAGAGATTTGTTGCTTTAATCCCAAAGCCTAGACTGTTCTAATTTCCTTTAAGACCATTAAACACGAGCTATTCCCTAAGTTAAATAACCTAGTCGATGAAGTAATGTGCCCTCTTGTTTTCCTCTCAGGTCACTTACAGTGCCCTCCCTGAGGACAAGTCTCTGTGGACCTGGATGGTGGGGTGTCCCTAGCTCCAAGCAAGCAGAGAGCTTCATTATCTGAATATGAATAAACCAAGGAAAGCATTAAGGAATGAATGGGCACTTTTTCAGGCCTATTGGAGGGTCAAACTCACCGATTTGTCCAACTTCTCTAAGTTCTTGTTCAAGTCAGGCAGCCCAGTCCTGTGACCGTCCTGGTGACCTGATCACAGGGACAACTGTTGTGCACCTAGTTTGCCGCTCACTGAACACTGAGCCGCCCTGGTGCATCCTCACGGGGCCCCAGCAGGCATCATCATCACTGTCAGTTTTAATGGGGGAAGCTGAAGCCCGGGAAGTTTAAATGGTTTCATTGTAAGCATATAAATTTAGTAGAATGTTACTTTTCTATTTTCTCTCAATACTAGAATGTTTAAACATGGTCTTCAGTATGGGAGTGCATTATTTCATGCGTGTGTACAGGTGCACACACAGGGAACACGTGTGCAGGCTGAGGAGTGAGCCCTCTGCCAGGAGACTGACACCGCCCAGCACCTCACCCGGACGCTCCAGGTGTCCTTCTCCCATCGGCTGGACACAGAAAGGAAACTCCACAGTCACTTTCCTTAAATTCCCCCCCAACTTCCTCCAGGACGAGGGGGCCGGTGTCCGTTAGGCCCAGGGCACTGTCCTCCCCTCTGTGGACCTGTCACGGCTTGAGGGTGCCCGATGGCCAGGCTGTATTTCCGTCGCTTTCGTCATGGCTACATCTGCGAGCTGGAGCCCTGGTACCCAACGTAGCCCTGACGTTTGCTCATTGTCCACACCCTCTGCTGCAGCTGGAGTGTTACTCACACAGGCCCAGCTGCCAGAGAGAAATGCGTGAGGCCGCACAGAGAAGTGGCTTCTTCCGCATCCTGTGCGAGCCCACGCTGCTCTCCGGCGACGCGGGAAGGCCTGGGCCCCCTGTCTGGGCCCTCCTGACTGGCCGTTCAGCACGGGGCAGGGGCTCTTTCTCTTCCCATCTGACCATTCTTCTGCCTTGACATCTCTGAAAAATGTCTCAGTCTCATGGCACAGACTTTGGTAACTGTCTCTTGTTTTTATTTTTATTCTAGCCTGACCATGGAGAGGGCCTTGGGCTGGACACCAAAGACCAAGCACTGGCTGCCACCTGACCTGGACTGGTCCACTCTGCACTGCACAGATCTCGGGTTTCACACCCAAAAGCCAATCTTGGGACAAACAAATTAGATGGAGGTTTTAGAGGATTGTTGCCCCAGGCAGTGGCAGAAAGGCCTCCCTGCGGTCGGTCTCACTGGCTAACGGGCCACTCTCTGCTGAGGAAGACAGAGCACAGGCTGGTGAGAGATTCCACTAGAGGCCAGCTTCTCTCTCGCCTCTCCAAGTTCCTGCCCAAGGCAGTGACACCCTCGAGGGAGGTCAGAACTCCCCAGAGTTTTTATCTCAGGAGCTCTGAGAATCCCGTTGTGTTTTTTTGAACTGAGCAAACTTCACCAGCTCGTCAAAGAGTGTTTTCTCCTGGCTCAGTGCTTATAGCTCAACAGCTAGGGCGCCAGTCACATACACCAGAGCTGGCTGGTTCAAACCCAGCCCGGGCCTGCCAAACAACAATGACAACTACAACCAAAAAGTAGCCTGACTTTGTGGCAGATGCCTGTGTTCCCAGGCACTTGAGAGGCAGAGGCAAGAAAAGCTTAAGCCCAAGAATTTGAGGTTGCTGTGAGCTGGGATGTCACAGCACTCTTCCATGGGTGACTAAGTGAGACTGTCACAAAAAAAAGTGTTTTCTCCTTACCCTCATCAACAGCGTCTTTTGGGCACCTGATCTCCTGATAAGGACTTCACTGCTTTTTGTGGTGAGCACTGCTGAGTTTGATCTTCCTTGTTACAACTGTAAGACCAAAGGACAGTGAGATTTTAGAATCATCGATCTTCTGTCGGGCTTTAGTTGCAAGCCCGCAGGTCACTTTGGCAAAATGATCCTCCTTGTTTTTCCTGGCAATTGACTTGACAGGCTACAGTTTGAACAGGGCCTCCCCGTGAAGAGGGGGAATGCAGCTGCCACTTCCTTCCACCGGGGGACTTTTTCCTCTTGGGGGCCCAATGAACATGGCCTCGGATGTCCCTTCGTGCTTGTTTGAGCCTTGACTCTGTGCCAGCGGCCCAGAACCAGGAAGGGCCACGTGCTGCCTGTGCTCTGCTCCTCTGCCCTCGATGGTGGATGTGGACCTCTCTCCTGCTAGGCTGGTTTCTTCTGCTGTCAGCATCATTGATCAACACCTTTCTCATCACAGATGCCCCAGGAAGGACAACCTCTGCGTGGCTGGGGAGCCTTACCCTGGACTATCTGGGACTGAAGACTCCAGAGCGTGAGCCATGAGCAGCTGCCTTCCTCTGCTGTGAGCTGCACTTGGGCCAGGCCCCCAAGGGTCCACACTGCACACGCGAGCCGGGTTGGTGCTGAGGGTGATGCCGAGACCCCAGCACTGTTCCCAGTGTCTTCCTGGGAGCTGGTGGCTTCTCTGGCAGCTGCATGGGGGCCAGACATGCTTCATGCTCCTCACAAGGAGAGGTGAGCACCCAGGACTGCCATGCTGGGAACTTCACGTGACTCTGGCCACCCTAGCCCACTGGTCACTGCCCGAGGCCTGGGCCTCTGCACAGAGGTCCCTCGCCTGACCCCTGTGTGTATTTCTGTGCCTGTTGCTGGCCTGTCTTTTCTTTCTTTACAGGAAACTCACCTTAAGGTAGTCACTCAGTCCAAGCATCTGCTCTTTCCCAGGCCCTTGTTCTTGGTCCTGTGCAGTGTCCGAAGTGGCCTCACTTGGCAGCTTCCTCCTTTTGTTCTGTCCTTAATCTTTCCTACAGTGGGTTTTCTGATCTCAGCCCAAATGTGTGGGAAGTGTTGCAGTGTCATTTTTGTTCAGATTGCTTTTTATTTTCCTTGATTCATCTTGAGAATGCAGCACGCTGGTCTCTCCTGAGCTCTGACACACTATAAGCTCACCGAGGTCCTCACCATACCATTTATACCAGCTGTCCCCAAACTTTTTGCCACTGGGGACCAGTTTCGTGGAAGACAACTTTTCCTGGATTGGAGATGGGGGGCAGGTGGTTTGGGGATGACTCATGAGCATCACGTCCCCACCCAGCTCACAAGTGTCAAATTCTCATAAGGAGCCACTGCCCACACCCCTCCAGGTGCAGTTCACAGCAGGGTCTGCCCTCCTCTGAGAATCTAATGTCCCCCCGATCTGACAGGACACAGACCTCAGGTGGTGATGCAGTGATGGGCAGTGGCTGTAAACACAGCCGCAGCTTCACTGTCTCCCCAGCGGCTCTCCCGCTGCACCACCCGGTTCCTAGCAGGCCACAGACTGGTATTGCCCTGCTTAGTTCACATTTATGAAATTTCACAAATGTTCTATAACTAAGCATAAAAACAAGAAAAAATTATTGTCCCTTAAAAATATAAGCACATGTTGTACTAATTATAACATATTGCATTGATATTCTTGACATTAGCATAAATATCAACACAATCTGAGCCCTCACTCAATGTCAGAATTTTCTCTCATTTTGTCTAAAAGAATAGAAACTACTGCTTTTCAGGAGAGTCCAGTCTGACAATAATTGACTTCCTTTCATGTTGGAGTTTTAGTTTAATGATGATATACTAAATTTTTACAGTGTGCTCAGGGACTGAAATTTGATAAAAATAAGAATTTAGGGCCCTCAAGTTTAATTGTGTTAATTGGAATCAATTTTTAGTATCATGTAGAAACTCTGTCAATAACAGGCAAAGCATCATTTTTGGAGGACAAATTAGTTTCTTTTGCCACGCTGCCTCGCGGGGCCTTCAGGGGCCTGCTGGGGGTCCCGCGTGTCCTTCCCAGTGACACTTCCTGAGCACTGTTGCTCTAGCACATACTGCAGATGAAGTCACTGGGCTGTTGTACTTCTAGCAAAGGAGTCTAGGTCCTAGAGGGAGGTGGATGTCCTGGGTGCGGGAGAGGAGGCAGCACCAGGCTTAGCCGTGAAGGGGTGATGGTTTGGGCACCAAAAGAACTACTGTGCTGGGTGGGGATGAGGCCGCAGCCCCAAAGCCCAGGGGCTCGTCCATCTCTGAGAGGATGGTAGGACTCACCACCCACCCACCAGGGAGGTTCAGGGCAGCAGGAGACACCAGGTTCCAACATGGGGCCCATGGTGGGAGGCGCTGCTGCTCACCACTTTTTTTTTTTTTTTTTTTTAGAAATTACCTTTACCCTGTGCCAAAAAACTAGAGTTTATGGTTCTGGAAATAATCACGATCTGCACTTTTAAGGTCTGTGCTTTGTCAAGCCTGCCTTGGTCTGCTTTCATGAAAACTATTAGAAATTTTGCATTTGATGAAAGGTTTAAAAGAGTCTTTTAAATGGAAGATATTAAATTTGCATAGCATTAAGAAGTGGAGCTTCCCCCTTAAATTGTGGGTGGAATTTGTAATTACAGTGTTTTAGGTCTTATAGAATCATCTGCAGCCTCTGACAGAAGGGGAGGGTCTCCCCAACATTCTGAGGTGACGCTTACTGTCCAGGGCAAGGAAGCCAGACACTGTCATATCCCACACTGCACCATAGTCACCATCCCTCACACGTGTGCCCTTCCAGGACCTCACTGTCTCTGAGGGCCCTTCCTGCCTGGCTCTGACTCAGGTGCTGACACAGCAGCAGAAATCGGCCATAAATGCAAAGTGCTGCAAACCTGCTCCTACGGCCCACGACACACATGTGCACCTATGTTCCCCTTTCGGCCTTCTCAGGATTTCTCTTGTACCACATCTACTTTTGGGATATTTGCAGTTTTTTGTTTTTGTTTTAAAGAAGTGAGGTTTTCAAAAAACATTTGGCAAAATGTGAATTTCTTGCAAAATTTTTGGAAAGGTTACCAAGACAAAATGTCAGTCGACTCCCTTGTGGGCAATTTTTGTTTTATTTCTTTCTGAATATTTTAAAACTTATTTGGGAAAATGGATTCTGTTTTGTGATCCCAGAACACTCCCAAGGGCAGCTGATCGTCGGCTCACTCGAGGGAAGGTGAGATGTGGGCTCACTCGGCTTTGTGCGACCCAGGTTGTGGCGTGACTGGGGCTCCGTGCACAGGGCTGGCAGCTGCTCCACCCTGGCCTGCCCTGGTCACGGCTCTGCTCAGGAACAGCACTGCTCGCCCCTCCCAGGACTCGGGGTGCTGCTGAATGCCACTTCCTGTCTCCATTTTGTCTTTGAAATGGAGAGGCCTGGGCTGAGAAAGTCAGGACTTTGACAACAAACTTAAAGTTGGAGCCCCCCAAGGTGTAGAAAGGCTGGGGACCCTCCCCAGAGGGGGCCTGGGGTGTGGATGCAGCACCGTGCAGGGGCAGGGGGACCCCCTGGGACACCTGCTGCCTCCCTGTCTGCCATCAGGGCAGGCAAAGCTCCGGGGCTGGCATCTTGTCAGTGATTCTCACATGGGGTGTGATTGTGTCTGTCCAACAAATGTGAGCACAGGTGGATCCCAGAGGATGAGCAGGATCAAATTTGCCCATGCCGGTCTTGTGCCCACACAGTGACTTTCTAATGAGCTTGCCTGTCTCAAAACGTCCGTTCCACTTAAAAATAAATGGTCTGTTTCACGGGAAGGAATGTTGAACTAAGCCCTCTGTTTTACTGCAGATGCCAGTGTTTAGAGGGTTACGGATACAGAGCAGCAGCTTGGAGCAAGTTTTACTTACTGTGACTATTTTGTTCTTCCCACTCCAGCACATGTCTGGAAAAGATGGAAATTGTCTCTTGTCAGTTTAAAAAATGCGTTTGTGGTGACTGTGCTCTCGGCCAGTAATTCATCCATTCACAAGCACAGCCTGAACTCACCAAACCCAGCTGCTGACGAGTCACAGGGAGTTTGTGTCCTTCTTATACCCGGGGCCAGCACACTTCCCAGCCAAGGACCAGACCACTGCCTGCCACCCTCTGAGAGAGGAGCTTCTTCTTTGCAGCTGGAAGTTCCTGGTGAGCTGGGGAGTTAAAGCATCATCAGCCTGGAGAAGCCAGACATAGAGCTTCCAGAAAATTCTGCATTTTCTGCACATTAGCGTTGAAAGATGTCAAGAACCATACAGCTACATCCTCTGAAGGCTCCACGCCTGGCAGTGATGGGCCTTGGAGTGAGATTATGAAACTGGAGGCAGGCAGGTGTCTTTCAGCGCCCCCGGGAGCAGAGACCGAGAAGGACCAAGCCAGGCAGGGCCCCTGGGTGCACTGTGGACCCAGCCCCTCTCCCAGGGCTCAGGCCCAGTGTCCGAAGCCCTGACTGCCCTCAAGCCTGGCTGCAGACCAGCAGAGTGGACCCCCAGGGGCTACTGGAGTTTGTGGGCCTGCCTTCCTGAGGCAGAGTGCTGAGCATCACTCATCACAGCCGGAAAGAACAGCACAGGTGTCTTTAAGTGACCCTGGATAAACAGTGGCAGTGCTGTGTCGAGTGTCGCCCCTTTCAGGCCTCCCTGGGGCTAGGCAGATGGTGGCAGCTTCAAAGAAAGTCCAAGGAGAGAGCTCCACGTCCCGGCCAGGGCCTGGCCCCACCCATGATCAGGAAAATCCTGGACACAGGCCAGTAACTTTTACCATGACAGTGAAACACTGATGAACAACATGCATTCATCCAACACAAAGCCAACGGCCTAATACACAGTAGGCCTCTCTCATGTCTCAGCGCCCCCCACAGGCCACGACCCGCCCTACACAGGCCACGCCCCACAAAGGCCCACCCCACACAAGCCACACCCCACTCAGGCCACACCCCACACTCTCAGACAGGGCGCTCCCCTTCCGCAGCTTCCTGGGGGATTCCTGCACTGAGCTGCCACACTGCCAGGCGTGGTGTCTGTGGTGCTCTGTGGCACCCACTAACTCCCTCACCCTCAGCTCTCAGCCTGGTGTCTAGCCAGAGGAAACAGGACAGCAACCTCCGTGCACGTGTGTGCACGCACAGGCGTGGCTGCACGCTCCACGGACAGCAGCGAGGGTGCCTCTGTGGCTGTCAATCAGAGAGGACGTTTTCTTCACCCAATGACCCCCTAAAGGAGGAAACTGTGACTAAAGTGCACAGAAATAATGAAGGGGAAATTTTAGAAGAAATAGAAGCTATGAAAATACCTCTAATACCCTACACTTAAAAAAAAATCCAGTAGCTGAAACTGAATACCCAATAAACAAAATAGAAGAGGTAATTCGTGAAGTAAAAGGATTAAAAGAGAATACACAGAAAAAGCACAGAGAAAAAGGAGTAAAATTGTAAGAACAAAAAGCATAAGAGACGTGGAAGGCTCATCACGTACGCCCTTGTCATGAGGTTCCAGAGAGAGGGCGAGCCGTAGCCGCAGTGAAGATGATGTGCAAACCGCTCTGAAAACTGACAATAGACTCAATAAACCTATAAATCCAAGTCAAATTAAACACAAAATAATTGTGCCTCGGGATATTAAAGGAGTTTGCAAAAAAGTAGACACACATGAAATCTTTAACAGCCATGTTCCGCTTTACAAGAGCAGAAAGTGAGACTGTGTGAGGGTGAGAGTGGACGGCTGTGCAGGCCATTGTCACATAATAAAGGCACCTGAGTGTAGAAGCAGACTCTGCAGGCAGCAAGCATGCCTTTCTAAGTAAAGGTAAATAAAGTAAAATTATTTAAAACTTGGCAGAATTCGAAGAGCATGAAAAGTTAGAAAACACTTGTCAATTCCCTTAGAGATAGTGCATCTGAGTAAAAGAATGTTACTTCAAATTAAATGGCAGGACACAAGGGGACAGGGCCTAATGCCAGCGTCCCTCACAGCAGCACTCGGCATAGAGAGGGTCAGGGGCAGCTACAGAGCAGTTTCCACATAAAGCTGAGGAAACAACAAAAACACATGTCTTCATACCAGAGATGCGCCTGAAGGTGGAGAGAAACAGAGACAGAGAAGGGGGAGACAGAGGGACAGAGACAGAAATAGACAGAAAGTGGAGGAGATACAGTACAAATAACACATTACAGTGAAAATGGCACAAATGCCTCCTTTACACAAAAATATAAAACTATAACAAAACTGAGGTTCAAGTATTAAATATATTCATCACTGCATTTTCTTAAGGTTTTTAGATTGGCTGGCATAGCAAAATCCAGTACTATATTGTGTGCAAGAAACATATTAAAAACAAAAGAATCAAAAGGTAAAAACTAAAGAAAAAAGTTAAACTAGAGTAGGCAGGTGTGAGAAATGAAGGAGTGGGCCTCACTCTCTTGATCTCTGCTAAGGAAGAATTCTGAGTAGAACGTACTGAAAGAGACAGGGATATACAGTTACCCGATTGAAGGATTCAGCTCTCACTGACTGTCAGCTGGTGACCCAGCAGATGCTTTCCCAGCCAGAAACGGCAGGAGATCCAGGAGAGGCAGAAACACAGACCCCAGACAGAACAAGTGCTCAAAACTCTATAGGAGCATATTTATCCTAAAGAGGACAATGTCTAAGATATTTTCCATATATGTAGAACTTTGGTTCCTAATTATAGAGTTAATGACTTTGTTCCAAGGGTATATAGAATATTCACAAAATTCTGAACTCAAAGAAAATCTAAAAATTCAAAGCATAGAATTTTAGAAATAATACATCATTTCAGGTCACAATGCAAAACAAAAAGCTAGAAATTAATAATAGATAACAGTAGAGTTTAGAAATGCTTATAGGGCAGCGCCTGTGTCTCAGTGAGTAGGGCATTGGCCCCATATACTGAGGGTGGTGGGTTCGAACTCAACCCAGGCCAAACTGTAACCAAAAAAAAAAAAAAAATAGCTAGGTGTTGTGGCAGGCGCCTGTAGTCCCAGCTAATCAGGTGGCTGAGGCAAGAGAATTGCCTAAGCCCAAGGAATTAGAGGTTGCTGTGAGCTGTGATGCCACACACTCTACTGAGAGTTAAAAGTGAAACTCTGTCTCAAAAAAAAAAAAGAAATGCTTATAAAAGTATATCAGGCAACCTTAGTTACTAAAAAAAAGATAGAAAATAAAAAATAAAATTTCACAATACTGTATTTCGACAAAATAATGAAAATATAAAATTTAAAGCACTTATCTTTCAGCAGGAAGTCCCCATTAAAAACACTTTTAAATAAAAAAAATTGAAAAAATAAAAATTCAGGTAAAGAACAACAGAATAAACAAAAGAAAGTGAAAGAAATAAAAGTTAAAAGAAGGAACTAATGCAGAAGAACAAAAAGCAGGGGCAGAACAAATAAATCTAAATATATGTTTTTTTAAATCAGCAAACAGCACACGCAATAAAGATGGTTCCAGTCCATGAACCCCTGTATCACTCTCCCTCCGGAGAAACCCTAACTGCCCCCTTCTATCATCGCCTGATTCAGCAGGAAGCAGTTAGATCGAGTCTTTGCCCCTTTTCCCTAACAGCATTTGGGGTTTCTACTCGGAGAGGGAGAATTGATGCAGGACAT
>CAUYON010129342.1:0-17895 GCA_963573935.1 Arctocebus calabarensis
ATCCTTTGTGTTAACCTGGATAGAAGTGGAACATGTTATTCTTAGTATAGCATCACAAGAATGGAGAAGCATGAATCCTATGTACTCAACTTTGATGTGAGGACAATTATTGAAGTAGTACACTGGGGGGGTGGGGGAAGGGGAGCAGGGAGAGAGAAGGACAGATGGGGTGGGGGGTCTCCATGTTGACACACCATTTGGGGGCAAGACACAATTATAAGAGGGACTTTACCTAAGAAATGCAATCAGTGCAACCTGGTTTCTTGTACCCTCAATGAATCCCCAATTAAAAAAAAAAAAATTGGCTCGGCACCTGTGGCTCAACAGGCTAAGGCGCCAGCCACGTACACCCAAGCTGGCGGGTTCGAATCCAGCCAGGACCCGGCAAACAACAATGACGGCTGCAACCCCCCAAAAATGGCCAGGCATTGTGGCGGGCACCTATAGTCCCAGCTACTTGGGAGGCTGAGGCAGGAGACTCACTTGAGCCCAGGAATTGGAGGTTACTGTGAGCTGTGATGCCACAGCACTCTATCCAGGGTGACAGCTTGAGGCTCTGTCTCAAAAAAAAAAAAATATATATATATATAAATTCACATGTTATTTAGTATTAACAAAAACATAGACTAAAACACTGAAATTACACAGCAATGTGTAGGTTTGGGGTCACTATACAGATAATCCAGAATACTCTCATAGTAATGTTTTTAGATTATTCTTGGATATAAACACAAAAATCAAAAAAAAAATTCTTAGACAATGTGTGCTGTTTAGAAAAAGAACAATTCAGTCTTTTGTTTTTGAGACAGAGTCTCAGTCTCTCACCCTGGATAGAATACAGTGGCATCATAGCTCACAGCAACCTCAAAATCTTGGGCTCAAGCTATCCGCTTGCCTACGCCTCCTGAGTAACTGCAACTACAGGAGCCTGCCACAAAGCCTGGCTACTTTTTCTATTTTTAGTAGATGTGGGGTCTCACTCTTGCTCAGGCAGGTCTTGGACTCCTAAGGTCAGGTGATCCATCTGCCTGGGCCTCCCAGAGTGCTAGGATTACAAGTGTGAGGCACCATGCCTGGCTTTAAAAAGCAATCTTATATTCTTACAATTTAAACAATTTTAAAGTGAAATTTACTGAGTAGCAAACATAATTTAAGGTTTCTTCTACCTGATAATACTTTATGAAATTAGCCTTAACCAAAGAAAATATTTCATTAACAATTACAAAGGTGAGTTAGAGAGGTCTGTGGTTAGTCACACTGATATTTATAAGCATACTTTTTCTATCAGGATTCCATTTTCATTGCATCTAATTTTACCCTGCACCTTGACCATTCCTTTATCTCCTTTTCAAAAAAATTCAGATATTTTTCTAAAATTTGTAGTTTATCTCAGCTTTGACCCTTACCAGAGATTTTTTCAACAGATAATTGCATGGATTATATTTTCTACATTTTTTTCTGAACATCTCTACTTAATCTGGAAGACTTAACTTTGATTTCTTTTCTCTCATCCTTTCCTACTAATATATTCCTGACTTAATTGAGTGTGAAGTATAATGTAGGCTTAGGATTTCATGTGATAACTATCGTTTCCTTTATTTTGGAGAGGAAAATCATCTCATTTTATCAACTTTTCTTTTGTCCTAGATATAATCAGTTGCTTAAGGGGACTATCAGCATAATTTCAGATAAATTTCCCTCCTGTTGACTAACATTGAACATTGTAAAAGTTTAACAGTTATGATTTTACTCTCAGTTAGAAAACCTCATCTTGCTGTTCTTTGTTTTCTGGACCTGTTGGTATTTTTCCTTTTAAATTTCTTCCTCTTTCAGGAAAAATAGCCAAAGAAAGCATGCCAAAAATTTCAACTAAAAGAACATGAAATCAAAAACTATAATGAATTAATTTGAATCTCTACTTCTTCATCATGGTGTGGTAATTAATAATTTAATTTTCTACAATTAGTTTCTTGTGTATGAAGTATACTGTTCATTCACTGCATGCTTTGATGCAGCAAAGAAATAAAGAAATAAAGGTGAACAGTTACGGAAAGCTCAAAAATGTTTATTCAAGGATTTGGGACATATATTTTTTGAGAGTTGCTTCTATATAGATAGCCCGTGTGTCTGTGCATCTTGTAGGCAGAGGCTCTGATGCCATTTTTTCTCGACTATATTCTTAAGATGGTGAATTGGCTTGGAAGTTAGAGGTAGTGTATCCCAGCTGATCAGAAGAAAATAGATTAGTTTACAGTTCAGTGTAGTATAGTAAAGGTAATGTCCCTATCTGTGTCAAAGAGAAGGCAAGTTTGCTTTCAGCCCTTATAAAGGGTAGAGGTTCCTTAGCTATATGCAAACTCTTTATATACACAGAATTCATCTACCCTTAAGTCTGTACCTCCTTCCTTGATCTTGAGGAACAAAGAGGACCCATGAAATGAGATGGTCATGCTACTTGCTAAACCTGAGTAAAAAAAGTACTTTCTGACCTGGGAGTCTTGTGTCTGATGGCAGCATCCATGAATCTATCCGTGTCAGCCTAACTTAAAAACTCTCAAGAAGAATGAAATCTAGGTCTTTCATAGTCTACAGCATTCTGATGTGAAATGATGGGCAACAGAGATCTTTATTGATAAAATCAAATGACAGAATTATTCAGCATTCCTAAAACAGATCAGAGGTAGTAAAAATATTTGTCAGTTTTCTATGTAGATTAAAAGAGGAAAACATAGAAAGTATCACTCTGTAGAAAAGTGTAAGTGCTGGTCCAGATGAGGGTCAAAGACATGTACATGTGGAACTTTAACATTGATGAGGTCCATGCACATGACCTTGGGATGGCTGTGGATATATATGATAAGTTTAGGAAATCCAGAAAGTGAACATGAACTGTAATTTTCACAAATCACATAGGGCTGATACTATTTGTTATGAGAGAAAGTAACCATAAAAGTAGAAAAGAAAATAATGAAAAATGATGTTCTAGATGTCAGAGGTTGAAAAAGTTTCTAAAATGATGGGTGACATTACCAAAATTTACAGAGGTCCAATTTCAGCAGACTAAATATAGCCCTTTGCATTTATTACTTGGAGAAAACTAGAAATATTCCAGGATCACTTTTGTTTGAGATATAAGGGTAGAAGCCTGAATGCAATGGACTGAAAAATAGATAGTACAAATAATATTGTTTGAAAAGATAAATTCTTGATTTGTCTAATTTATTAATTCATGAAGGATCTAGGAAGAAGACACAACTATTTCAAAGGAGATTTCAAAAGATCGCACTAGAATGCTTAAATATATTTCCAAACCAATGCCAAACTGGTTCATATCCATCGAATAATCATCAAGTAGGTAGACAACAGACACAATTTGCATTTCTATTAGTATTCTACAACTTACAGAGTTATGAAATAGCTCAAAAACAGTGAAAGACAGAGACAAATTATAAGGATCCACTAGAAAGAACAACATGGTAAATTCCTTTTTTCATTTCACATTTTTCCCATAATTTTCTTAAGATAGTATGCAAAGAAACAATGAAAGTGAGAACAGAAAAAGAATGTAGGCATTTGAGACTAATTTTTACAATATTTTACAGTAGAAAAGATTCTGAACCAGGAGTAAGTGAATGACCAACTAGATCACTATATGATTTGGGGGAATTTAATTCAATTTCAGTCGGAATTTGTATCAATAAGAAGGGAAGTGTGAATGAAAGCTTAGCTGTGCTCAAACTCTTCTTTTAAACTGAAACTAGGTATCTTTTCTTTTGGCAAATGAAAGCATCCTATTAATTCTGACACAGGATATAAAGAGAGCTATTGTATTAGAAATGACGGTTTAACCCTGGGAGACCCCTCCTGAACTCCTCCCTTACCAGCAGAGCCCTGAGGCATTTTTCAGAACCAATTTCTTATATAATTTTAAGTGTGGAACATATTTCTGTCCCTCAGAAAATATTTTGTATAGTTTTTCCTGAACTAAACTTGCTCATAGATATTAAAGTTCTGTTTGAAATTTATTTTATCGTTGCATCACTTGATTTTGTTGTATAACATTGCCTATGGTTATATGCAACAAATTAACTATAATACATAGAGGAATGAAATATAATTTGAAATAATGGAATCATATCTATATAAAATTAAAGTAACAAAATATTTTAACATGAAAGAATATGAAATTAAAATGAGCTTAAAAGTATTTTAATTATTCCGTTTATCATTATATTAAGTCCTCGCTTCATGGTAGAAAAAACATTTTACATGTGTTGGAATGTATATTCATTGGCATATTCTATTTGAAAATGCAGTTCCTAGTATACTATTTATATTTTATAATCATAGTAGGTAGTAATTGAGAAAGACCATTATAAAATTAGTGAGGAATAGGATAGGAAATGTTTAGAAAAGGTAGCTTTTTAAAAATTCATTTTAACTACAATTAGGGGAAAAGTATGGCATCAGTCTTTTAAATAATAAAATAATCTTAGCAATTATTTGTATTCAACTGACTTTATGCCCAGTATGCTTATTGTCACACGTGGAAGCCTGTCATGTGAAGGAGAATCATCAGATTGTTTCAGTCATCAACTCATGACAAATGGAACCACAGTTTAGGTTCTATTTTTATCTAAGGCTTCAGTTTTCTTGCCTTTATATCTAATAATCCTGCATCACTTTATATTTTATACTACAGTGAGGTATACAGTGGCTATTTAAAAGTTACAATCAGAACATATAATACCTTTTAAATGTTGTAATTTGGTCTGTGTGAAAGATGAATATTTGGTGACTTGCTAAATAAAATTTAACTTGTTTCCCATTTTTCCCCCTTCAATTCATTCACTAGGTAATTTACTCTGAGGTAATGCCAGAAGGTTGACACTACATTTTAAAAGTTTGAAATTCACTGAACATTCAACTTTTGTCAAAAGACAGATGGCCCGTTTTTCTGGGCAAAGAAAATAATAAAAGTATTTAAAAGAAACAAAAAAAAGTGTTTTCACTGACTTTGGTATAGCTGAGTGTCTGGCTTAGGTAGAGCACTGGGTTTTATTTTTCTGATTTCTTATTTATTCTCCACTTTATAATCATGTTTCCCTTTACATATTTACCTGGGGTTTTTCCAAAGGCTGGATGTTAGCTTTACTTACCTTCTTCTTTATGCAAAATATTTAGAAATACTTATTACAAGCACACACACGCACACTGATAATCTTCAAGAATCTAGGGCTCTAAAAATGTTTTGCAAAGTCAGATGTACCCAGGGGTCAAAAAAAGTGAAGAGAATGTGTTAGGAAGATCAAGTTTGAGAAACAATAAGGAGTAATTAGGACTTCGAGCAAACTAGGGCGCTATTTTACTGGCTGGGGCACTGCTGTTTACTTCCAGGAAATTGGTTCCAGATCTCCTAACAATTTTAGAAGTTGTATAAACTTAAAAGTTATATAAAATCTCTCGCTATTAAATGCTGGCAGCTGGTGTAGAGTGGCAGCAAACACACTACACACACAAGCAACATTTCTGCATGCCAAACTCAGCATGCCCCAGGTCACCTGTACCAGATAGACTGACAGGAGAAGGAGCTTTCTGAACATTCTATTTCAGTCATGCACGCAGCCCTATATTCCCGGCCCTCTTCAAGCATTGATCTCCTGGTTATTACTTAACTGTAAACTTGCTTCTTGTCCCCTTCCTAAATAAAGTTTACAGACTGTTAGAGAAATCATCAACAAATTCACTTCCAGCAAAGCACAGTATTTCTGAGCCCGGGGTGGCTGCTGATTACATTGCAGGAGTGCTACTGGACTGGAATTCCAATGCCCCAGCTTTCAAGAAGCTGAGCAAGTTGTGAAAAATTTCTTGAGATAAATTCTACCTCCTAAGTTTATCGCAGTGACAAAATCGGATAATAAATGACAAAGTACTTTGTACATTAGAAAAAGCTAAAATATTATCTAGCCGTAATTCTAAATTAGCATGGCCTTACACTGACTTCTAAACCTTCAGATGTTATCTCTCCATTAATTTTTTTTCCCGGCTGGGCTTCTAGACTCCTATAGCGCAATACAAAATTTTATACCATGGTGTCTATATGCCTTTCCCCATGAGTCTAGCTTTGACTTTATATCTTATTTCCTTGCCTGAAAATCTTAGCCTGAATCAATTTAACTTTATGTTCTTTGTTTTCTTAAATAACACAAGAATTAAAATGATAATATCTCAGGTTCCTTTCCTATGAAGTGGATGAAGTGAGAGTTTTGGTTCTCAGCTCTTTTCTATTTTCCGTTACCACAAGATAAAATAGTTGTGTAGTTTCATGGTGGTAGAAGGTACCTGGAAAATCATTCAATTGAACTTTTTTACTTTCAGAGGCAAAAACTGAAGGTTAAAGATGGTACTTCATGAACTAGGGTGAAGTGAGTCCAGATGTGGAATAGATTTTAACATTCATGTCCCTTCATAGTTCACGCTGCTCTTCTTAGCGTTTCATGAATTTCAGGGCCCTTCTTGTTCATGAGAACTCTGATATTTTAGTTTAAAATCAATTCACCATCTCCTCCTGCCAGGTTATCATGGCCGAGTAAATGTGAGGCCAGGGCAGCCCAGGTGAGGCGCTTTACTTAAACGCCTCTTCCACGGGAAGGCTTTCTGGCCCTCTACTGCAGGCTCGCCTGAGGGGAGCTGGAGTAGGTTGAGCCCACCCCCCAGGAAGCAAACCCAGTAAAATCCAGAATGTTGGCCACATTTGCTCTCACTTCACTTGCCCCACAGAATGATACCTTAGTGTGCTTTCTATATAAATTCCTCCCTGTGCAAGTTCTTTCCTTCAAAACTCTTTCCTGAGTTTGTTTGCTCAGGGGAGCAAATACCATGATGGGATGACATACTAGGCAAATATACTACTAATGAAAAGAAACTACTTTCAAACATGTCGTATTTTCCAGCCAGCCTCCCATCTGAGCCCACCTGCCTCTGCCACTCTCACTCAAGGTGATGGCTGGCAGCAGGCAAGTCCCAACACACTTTTTCTGCATTAGGGCCTCTACTTCTTGTTAAGCCTCTGCACCAACACTCTGCCAGGGAAAGACTACATCCTCCTCGGGGATCTATTATAAAAATAGATCATCTATCTATAAAATAGATCATCACTTAGTTTTACTCAATGGTCCCTGATTGATCTACTTCATTAGCCTTTAATATTAACTTGTGATAAAATATTTATTTCTGTTAAGCTATGGTGTATTATATATTTTATAAAAATATCTTTGACTATAATTCATTTATCCCAAACCTGAGATAATTATTAATTTTAATAAATGTACTAGTAATAACAGTTACTATATATTATATACTTTTCATTTTCGAGCACTGGTAAAATATATGCTTAGCTCATTATATATACATTAGCTCAATTAAGATCCAAAGAAATCCACTCAGATGTATGCTATTATGAATCCCATTATATAGCAGATAAAATGGAGAAGTTGATTTCATAGTTACCTAGCAAAATATTAACAGAGCTAGAACTTGGCACCAAGAATTGCCAAAAGAAGCACTGTTTGCATGAAAGAATTCAAAACATCCTTTATAGAACCAGTGGATAGATTTGCTATTCACGTTCTTTAACTTATGACATTTTTCTGCTGTATTACTTTTTAAAAAATAGCAGACAAGCCTTAGAAAGGTGAGTTTATGAATGATCAAAGTAAAGGGAAAAGTTAAATAAAAGATGCTGGAAGGTGGAGATTTCCAACTGAAACAATGAAGCATGATGGAAAACATGGAAAAATGTTGAATTTTCGTCAAATGCCTTTCCTATTTTTACTAAGATGTTCATATAGTTTTTGTTCTTTGTTCTGTTCATGTGATATGCCACATGTACCCATTTACATATGTTGACCCATCCTTGCATTCCAGGGACAAATCTCACTTAACCGTAGTGCATGATCCTTTTGATATGAATACATATTCTAAAAAGTTTGTTTAAGAGAAAATAGAAAACATAGAGAATATAGACAATTTTATTTTTCTTCCAAATTGGGTTGGAAAATTATTATCCACTGACCAAATCATGTCCCTGGGCTGTTACTGTAAATTAAGCTTTTTAAACACATGGCCAAGCCTATTTATTTACATATTGCCTATAGCCATTAACATTGGCTTGGTAGAGTTGACTATCTGCCCTTTAAGGAAAAGTTTACTGACCCTGTCTTAAACAAAAGAAGTTCCATAACTATCTCTGTCTGTATACAACATCGCATTGGAAAAAAAATTATGAGTCCACACACAAGATCGTTTTTGTTTGTTTGTTTGTTTTTGGCACAAAGTCTCACCTTTTTGCCCTAGGGTTGAACGCCATGGCGTCCTCATAGCTCACAGCAACCTCAAACTCTTGGGCTAAAGCAATCCTCATGCCTCAGCTTCCCAAATAGCTGGGACTATAGGTACCCATCACAATGCCCAACTCATGTTTTTTTCTGTTTAGGGTAGAAAGGGGGGTCTCACTTTTACTACACTTGAAGTTTTGAGGGGCATAGAAAATTACGTTGAAAATTTCTATGAACATTCAAGAAAAATGGGTAAATGTCTTGCCCAACCTCATGACAGCAGGGGCTTGTGAATTTCTATCATTCTATCACCCCAGTTATTTTTAAACTATGTATAACTATGGATTTTTGTGGTTCCACTAACGTTACATTCTATTTCAAGGAATAGTTTATTTAAATTAAATATGGTTAACATTTATGAGTATCTGTAAAACTCTTTTTTATGGTAGAGACAGAGTCTCATTTTATCACCCTTGGTAGAGAGCTGTGGTGTCACACAGCTCACAGCAACCTCCAACTCCTGGGCTTAGGTGATTCTCTTGCCTCAGCCTCCCGAGTAGTTGTGAATACAGGTACCCGCCACAACGCCCGGCTATTTTTCTGTTTTACAGTTCAGCCTAGGCCAGGTTTGAACCTGCCACCTTCAGTATCTGGGGCCCGCGCCCTACTCGATGAGCCACAGGTGCCACCCTATAAAACTCTATGTATTAAGTAAAATATTTTTCCCTTGGATTCCTCAAATAAGTGACTTCTAATCCTTAGGAAATAGTTATACATTCAATTAGGTATAGTACAAATCCACATGTTCTTTTACTATTTAATTTTAAATATTTTTAATTGTTTCTTTCTTTCTTTTTTTTTTTTTTTTTGAGACAGAGCCTCAAGCTGTCACCCTGGGTAGAGTGCTGTGGCATCACAGCTCACAGCAACCTTCAATTCCTGGGCTCAAGCGAGTCTCTTGCCTCCACCTCCCAAGTAGCTGGGACTGCAGGCGCTGGCCACAACGCCCGGCCATTTTTTGGTTGCAGCCGTCATTGTTGTTTGGCAGGTCCTAGGGCTGGATTCGAACCCGCCAGCTTAGGTGTACCTGGCTGGCGCCTTAGCCCGTTGAGCCACAGGCGCCGAGCCTTAATTATTTCTTAAAATGGAATACTTGGAACACAATTTTCTCTGTGTGTGTGTTCCTTAGGTTCAAGGTTAACATTATTTATTTGTGTTTCAGATAATGTAGAAAGTATTCCTGCTGTTCATGCACAGCACAGAACTGTTGTGTGTTTCTGTCGTCACAACACCTTACATATTTCTCGATAAACTTATAATGCTCCGTTAGCCAAGCCATCTCTTTGTCTATATATTCAAATGAACTGTAGAGGTTATTAACTTGCCCTTGGCAAATAGATTTATTTTTCTAAGATAAGTGCTTTTATAAATTCAATCTGTGACAGTTTTATTACAAATTATAAATAAAATGCCCTGCCAGATTTTTATTATAGCCATCACTAACTCATTTGGGTCCTTATTACATTTCAAGCCTTCAAGTTCTTTGATATTTTCTTTTTAATCACTGGCAAGTCTATTTTGGGATGTTGTACCTTTTAAATTTTCATGTTGAGTTCATATAATTGGCCTTTAACATAATCACCAAGTCTTGTGAAATTTATGATATCAAACATTAAATTGAATGCCAACATTTATAATCACCTTTGTCCCATTTCTGTACTAATATATTTTATGTTTCTTTTCAGATATGGAATTACAGCAAACAATAAACTTACAAATTTACCTTTATTAATAGTTATGTTAGAAAACATTTAACTAGAATTTTTATTTGTTTAGATAATACGACAAAATATGGGATTAAAATGTGATGTTAAAAACTTTTAATGCATCTTAATATTCAAGCAAATACACACTTATAAATCAAAACTGCAGCATGTTAATGATGATCCTTGTATCCTAAGAGCAATGGTTTACTCTTTAGATAGCTGATCTCTGTACCTCATATCTGCCAACATACGGTATCATAAATACCTATCTTCAGAAATACCTATCTTCTCAGACTGGACTGAGGAGTCAATGAGATTATACCTGTACAGTTCTAAATGCATGACAAGAAATGCAGAAAAATCTACTACATGTTACTAATTGCTGTTACCAAATGCTATACGTGGCTTGTTAGAGTTGTACTCCTGAATGAGGGATATTAGTCAGCCTAGCCTAGGTGGGTGGGTGGCTTTAACACAGACATTTATTTCTCACATGTCTAGACAATGAAAATCCAAAGTCAAGATCCCACAAACATTGATTTCAGGTCAGGCTTTTTATAGCCTGTGATGGCCACCCTTGTGTTGTGTCCTCCCATGGCTGTTCCTCTGTGCCTACACAGAAGGAGAAAGATCTCCGATGTCTCTTCCTTGCCTGTAAAAACTAGTCCCACTGAATGAGGGTCCCGACCTTTATGACCTCACTGAACGCTAATTACCTCCTTCAAGGGCCAATCTCCAAATAGAGTCACATTGGGACGAGGGAGTGAACATATGAACTTGGGGATACATAATTCAGCCTATTACACAAAATAATATTATTCGTTATAATTTTTGTATTTCTATTCAAAAAGTGTTTTTTAAATGATAAACTTTAAACATATTGCCTGTTAGTTTGCTCATTGTAATGCAATATGCAGCCCTTAAGTTTTCATGGCAAATTAGAAGAATTGGACTAATACATTGAGGTTATACACATAACATTTTCACACGAGGATACTTAGACTCTTCCTATGGACAGTAATAGTGTTAATGTATCAGCCATTTGCTGGCAATAATTCAAACCAAAGATTTGTTTAATATTACTTGATTCATGGAAACTTTGGAATGACAGGTATCCCGTTTTTATGATAAAGCTTTCCAACATTGACCTCTGCCTTCTTCAAACTTTCTCTCTTGCTTCCATGACAACTCCTTCAAGGGTGACTTGCTCCTTCTGAAAGTTTGCTTATAATAAAAATATATGTACACCAAGACCTCCCACTGGATGGTGAGCATCTGAAAGGATGGTCATGGCTTATCTGTTTTTTCTATCACTGACAGCCATTTTTCTAGCACACACAAATGTACTCAATAAGATATTGGTGAATTAAAACAAACAAACAAACAAAAAAAACCTGAATCAATAGAATGATGAGTAGATTAATCCATGAATGTAACCAGCACATATGTTTTCCAAAAATCATAGAATTCGATGTTTATAATCTTCCTATGTTTTTGGAAAGGCCAGTCCTTTCAAGTTTTGGTCTAATAGTAGGATTCTTTAATCTCTTTGGTGTTTACTTCACACTTTGTATTCAAAATATAAACAATCAATACTTGTAGTATTTGAAAATTGACACAGAATATCAACATAAGTATGATTACCTGAATTGTACCTTCCTTAGAAAGGAATCGATCTTCTGTTCTCTATTCCTAGTGAGATAAAAGGAAAGAAATCAGACCCTGGGTAAAGTTAAATGATTAAAGACAGTAATATGCAGGTTGCTAGGAACTGTTTGTACTACAATTGGAAAAGGCTACTATTGGATTTTATATAATCCCTTTTCTTACATGTAGTTAAAAAATAAAATTAACTGTCCAATTTCAGAAGGAGTTTACGAATAGTGCTCATTGAAGTCTGAATGTGTCCAAGGTAATTTCTCAAAGGTCTTTCCACTTCACTGTTATAAACATTGACGTAGTGGTTCAAGGGAATCTCAATGGCACATAAGTGCTTTACCTCTGTTGGCTGCTGAAGCGAAGATTTAAGACAACATAACCCTTTAAATATACATTACTTCTCTGCCTAGAACTGAGGTTCTCATCACTTTTTTTAAAAAATCATTACCACAGGTATAATAGATACTACTCAGAAGCATGACACATTTTCATAGAAAACCCAAGTCTGTATGCTGTAGCAAAGATGAGTTGTGACTTTCAGTTTTGTACAATCCCCATTTATTAGTTAAGAGACCATGAACTCATAATAGACTGGGATGTAGTAAGGAAGTATTACACTGTGATCAAGACCGTTGTCCTAGATGATAAGTACTTTCTGTCCCTTCACCACTTTATTTTTGAGGATGTCTACTCATTCTGGATGTAGCTTAGACTTGAGTTTTATGCAGCATTTTACTTGAACATTTTTTAATATGTACCTGGTATATCAGAAATATTGAATGCATGAGTACATTCAACTTTTAATAAATATATGATACTAAATTCCTTTAAATATGAAAAGAAAAAAGAAGGAAGGGAGAGAAAGAGAACAACTACATTAATGTCATTACTAGTCTATATAGGTACTATGGAGTAGTTCAAAGAATACCAAGCTCAGCATTCAGACACTTGGATTCTATTTCCAGACACAATACTAGAAAGCTTGGAGAGAAGGGACAAGGAATTTTCTTTATAGCTGGAAGCTTCAGTTTCATAAAGAGTGAAATAGAAACAATAGCAACTCTTCTCCCAGCCTATAAGGATTTTTGTCATGCTGAATTGAGAACATACTTTGAAACTCTTGGTAGACTTTATACTCATACAGTGTTACAAGTGTTTTATAACCATTGTTACTGGAAGAGACCTCCTCAGACTGAAAGTTGTCCATGCAGATTGTTTAAAATAAAATTACTTGGCTTGGTGCTCGTAACACAGTTGTTATGGCTCCAGCCACATATACCGAAGGTGGTGGGTTCAAACCTGGCCTGGGCCAGCTAAAACAACAATGACAACTGCAACAACAACAACCACATAATAATAATAGCCAGGCGTTATGGCGGGTGCCTGTAGTCCCAGCTACTTGGGAGGCTGAGGCAAGAGAATTGCTCGAGCCCAAGAGTTTGAGGTTGCTGTGAGCTATAACATGATGGCATCCTACTAAGGGTGACATAGTGGGACTCTGTCTCAAAAACAAACAAACAAACAAACAAAAGTCTTATCTTGATATTAGTATGAGAATAAACCAATCCTTAAATACTAAACAAAAGAATACAAAGAAGCAAACCTGAGTATGTTTGAATAGATGACTACAAGGAATATATTTGAATTGTATTCTTATTTGAATATATGAATTGTCTCTTATAACAAAGAGTAATAATATTATTGGATTATAATATGCTTGATTTTTAACCATTGTTCTTTCATGATGTCATCTCCACACATTTTAGTAAGAATTTATGTACCAGAAGAATGAGATACTCCCAGAAGTTGTAAAGGCATGTTATCCCTGCTATGGACTTAGCCTCTACTACAAACTTGTATGTGTTTACATTCAAAACATCCATATGTTTAATTAAATAAATAATATTTGTCACTACACAAACCAATCAACAAAAATCAATGAATACACTAATTTTTATTGCCTAAAATGATAGAATCTCCAAACCCCTCTTTCTCATTTGTTTCATAAGGACATGTGTTCATGCACACATGCATTTGTTACAATGTATCAACTCTGTAGCACATTGAACTTCAGGCGCACACAGCACCATTTATTTCTCCCTCTGTTTCCCTGCCTCTGTATCTCTCTCTTTTCACCCTCTCACCCCGCAACATTCCTTTGTGCAGAGGCACGCACATAGCTTTATTCCATCGGGATGAACTATCCCATTTTTGTATTTCATGATAAAATCAGACTCAATAAATAATCACGCTTAAAATATTTCTGTAGTGACTAATGTGCTTGTCTCCAGGGACAACTCTGTGTACAAACCTATCAGAATATTTTCATCTACCATTCTATTATACTTGTCTTTTTCTGACTGTGTCATTTACAATTAGAATATACCACATTCATCCATATTCTTAATAGCTACTCTTTGCTTTTTAAAGGTTGACATCTGTTCTATAAATACATTTTTTCCCAAAATAAGTACATGAAAGTAAGATAGATTACTACAAAGCCTGAGGATAAGTTTGACTCTCTTGGAAAGAATTTTTCAAATTAAATGTTTTCAAGTAAAGTAGCATTTGTCAAGCACTAAGGCCTCAGACATCATTTCTGTATATTTTTCTTTCGTTGGTAGGACTCTACCTCAATACAGAAGCCCATGCAATTAATATATGTGAGGAAATATTATGGACCACCACAAGTTATTGAAAACAAGACTTTTAATTTTTGAAGAGTAATGTTTTATTTTGAAAGTAAATTTTGCTTCTATAGTGGGACCCACGCAATGTAGTTCCCACTTGCCATTAAGGTACCAATGGTGGGAAAATCTTTTTATGTTATTTTTTTGAGGCAATTATACTTTCTAAGGAAGATTTGGACTCTCGGGCGTAGGTCATTTTATTTCTACGTTTATAATGTCTTCATCTGTTTTGTGCTGTTTTAACAGAGTACCACAGACTAGGTGATTTATGATGAACAGAGATTTACTTCTCACAATTCTGGAAGTTGCAAAGTCCAAGATCAAGGTAATAGCATCTGACAGCGGTCTTCTTGCTATGTCATAACTTGGCGGAAAGCATCACATACAGAAAGGAAAAGAAAGGGGCAGAGAGGGAAAGAGAGGCAACAAGAGGGAGCAGAATTCATCCTGTACAAGGTCATGGGCACCAATCCCACCCGGGAGGGAGGAGCCCTCAGAGTCTATGCACTTCTTGAAGCTCTCACATCTTCAACTTTTACAATGGCAATTACATTTCAACCCGAGGTTTTGAGGGACAAACATTTACACCATAGTTGTCAATAACACAGAGTAACTATTAAGTCATTCATGTTAGTTCATACCTTTATTCACGTATTATTTTTCTTTAAACTTTCATGTAGCAGCAAAATAGCAAAATAAAAGAATTTTCAAAATTAGATCATAAAGATATAGTTGCAAATATTTTAAAAATCAATACTTTTTAAAGAAGCTTGACTATGTATTATAGATTGACTAAAAAATATTGTGACCTTAGGGGGTGGTTCCTGTGGTTCAAGGAGTAGGGCGCTGGCCCCATATACTGGAGGTGGCCAGTTCAAACTCAGCCCTGGCAAAAAACTAAAAATAATAATAATAATAATTTATAATTTGATATAAAAGAGAGGTTATTATTCAGTTTTCCCTAAAATAAACACTATAGTTTAAAGAAATATCAATATTCTCATGTTATACAAGCATAGTACTCAGAGAAGTACTATTTTGCATAGTTCATATTCATTCAGTGAGTGTAATACTATGTACAAAGACCTGTGCTGTTGTAACTTACAAAAAAATTCTAACTTTTTTTTAATATACTATTTCAGTGAGTTATTTAAAATCCATAGATATCTAACCCCAACATACCACATTGTTGATGGAAATAATAATTGCACAATAATGAATACAACAACAATAATTGCATTAATTGAGAAAGTCTTACATAGGAGTGATCGTGCTAAGTGTTGTATTAATATGTGAAGAATTCAGACACTTGTATTGTGTTATAGATAAGTGATCTGAGATTTAGGAAGACCCCAGTTACCATTTAAGCAAGTGGTAGAAACAAAATTCAATGGTAAATATGTCTCAATTCTAAACCACTGGCTTGTTTTTATGTAATGTGATATCCAGAAAAACATACAATAGAAGTACCTTCATGATACTTAATTGATTGGCATTTGCTTCTTTTTATGTCATTATTTTTAAAGTTTACCCCTCAAAAAAAATTAGAACATCAAATTATTTAAATTCCATGCCATTTTTTTCTCCAAGCATGATCCCATTGAAACTGAATTCAGATATTTTAAGCAGAATCTTCACAAAGTACCAGAAACATTATTTGGTAGGTACAATACTATATTAACCAAATTATTTAGATCAACGTGAAAAAATGCAACATTGAACTCATTTGGTAACAAGACCATTTAAAAGATCCAAGGCAAATTAATTTAATAACAAAACCCCTCAAATTTTAATAGAAACATACATCCCTAAAAGGAGTGGATTAAATTTTGTGTGTTTAAAAACAAATATTTTCCTGGCGGTGCCTGTGGCTCAAAGGAGTAGGGCACCGGCCCCATATGTCGGAGGTGGCAGGTTCAAACCCAGCCCCGGCCCAAAACTGCAAAAATATTAAAAATAGTACAGTCTCAGGTCTGGTAGTGTGATTCCTCCTGCTTTGTTTTTATTTCTAAGTAATGTTTTGGCTATTCGAGGTTTTTTCTGATTCTATATAAAACGAAGTATTTTTATTGAGATCTTTAAAATATGACAATGGAGCTTTAATAGGAATTGCATTAAAATTGTATGTTGCTTTGGGTCGTATGGACATTTTAACAATGTTGATTCTTCCCAACCATGAGCATGGTATGTTTTTCCATTTGTTGACATGTTCAGCAATTTCTTTTATTAGAGTTTCATAGTTCTCTTCATAAAGATCTTTCACATTCTTTGTTAGGTAGACTCTCAAATAATTCATCTTCTTTGGCACTACTGTGAAAGGAATAGAGTCTTTGACTGTTTTTTCGGCTTGGTTGTTGTTGGTGTATATAAAGGCTACCGATTTATGAGTGTTGATTTTGTAGCCAGATACACTTGATCATTTCTAAAAGTTTTATAGTCGAATCCCTGGTGTTTTCCAGATATATAATCATATCATCTGCAAAGAGTTAAAGTTTGATCTCTTCTGACCGTATGTGGATACCTTTGATCACCTTTTCTTCCCTAATTGCAATGGCTAAAACTTCCATTACAATAATGAAGAGCCATGGGGACAATGGGCAACCTTGCCTGGTTCCTGATCTAAGTGGGAATGCTTTTAATTTAACTCCATTCAATACAATATTACTATAAATCAATACTGATCAAAACAGCATGGTACTGACACAAAAACTGAGAGGTAGATGTTTGGAACAGAATAGAGAACCAAGAGATGAACCCAACTACCTACTGCTATTTGATCTTCGACAAGCCAGTTAAAAACATTCAGTGGGGGAAAGACTCCCTATTTAACAAATGGTGCTGGGAGACCTGGCTGGCGACCTGTTGAAGACTGAAATTGAACCCACACCTTTCACCACTAACAAAGATAGACTCACACTGGATTAAAGATCTAAACTTAAGACATAAAACTATAAAAATACTAGAAGAAAGTGCAGGGAAAACTCTTGAAAGGATTGCCTGAGTGAATACTTTATGAGGAGGACCTCCCAGGCAATTGAAGCAGTATCAAAAATTCACTACTCTGACTTGATGAAACTAAAAAGCTTTTGCAAGGCCAAGAACATAGTAAGTATAGCAAGCAGACAGCCCTCAGAATGGGAGAGGATATTTGCAGGTTATGCCTCCTTAAAGAAAGATGATGACTTTACCTCTTTCGTATTTACATGAATGACACTGGAACACATTCTTCTTAGCAAAGTATCTCAAGAATGGATCAAATTAAAAAGCTTCTGTACAGCCAAGAACATAGAAAGTTTAGCAAGCAGACAGCCCTCAGAATGGGAGAAGATATTTGCAGGTTATGCCTCCAACAAAGGTTTAATAACCAGAATCCACAGAGAACTCAAACGTATTAGCAAGAAAGGAACAAGTGATCCCATCTCAGGATGGGCAAAAGACATGAAG
>CAUYON010129345.1:0-23189 GCA_963573935.1 Arctocebus calabarensis
ACGCCTGTAGTCCCAGCTACTTGGGAGGCAGAGGCAGGAGACTCGCTTGAGCCCAGGAATTGGAGGTTGCTGTGAGCTGTGATGCCATGGCACTCTACCCAGGGTGACAGCTTGGGGCTCTGCCTCAAAAAAAAAAAAAAAAGTGAAATAGGTGACACCTGTGGCTCAAGGAGTAGGGTGCCAGCCCCACATACCGGGAGTGGCGGGTTCAAATCCAAACCCGGCCAAAAACTACCAAAAAAAAAAAAAAGTAAAATAAAAGTGGTTACACCACAGATCACCTTTTTGGGAGCCATTACCTACTCAATGCTTCCAAAGGAGAGCTAGCCTAAGCTTTGGGGAGGTAGCAGAGGGCTTCTCACCTTAGGAGCTGGAAGAAATGGCCAGAGGAAGCAGAGATGTCTTGCACCTCTGTCTGACCCTCCACTGGACCTATTTCTTTTACCTCTATACACAGAGGTGTGCCAGGAGTAGGGTGGGCTAGGACAAAATGGCTGCACTGTCCCCCAGGCCTCTGGAGATAGTTATACTTTCTCTCTCTTTTTTTTTGAGACGGTCTCACTTTTTTGCCCTGGGTAGAGTGCTGTGGTGTCATAACTCACAGCAACCTCAAATTCCTGGGGTCAAGAGAGCCTCTTGCCTCAGCCTCCCCAGTAGCTAAGATTACAGGCACCTGCCACCACGCCCCACTAATTTTTATTTTATTTTATTTATTTATTTATTTATTTTGAGACAGAGCCTCAAGCTGTCACCCTGGATGCCATGGCAGCACAGCTCACAGCAACCTCCAATTCCTGGACTCAAGCGAGTCTCCTGCCTCTGCCTCCCAAGTAGCTGGGACTACAGGCACCTGCCACAACGCCTGGCCATTTTTTGGTTGCAGCCACCATTGTTGTTTGGAGGGCCTGGGCTGGATTCGAACCCACCAGCTCAGGTGTACGTGGCTGGCGCCTTAGCCTGTTGAGCCACAGGCGCCGATCCCACACTAGTTTTTTAGACAGCTCTTGCTGTTGCTCAGGCTGGTCTCAAACTCGTGTGCTTAAGCAATCTACTCGCCTCGGCCTCCTGAGTGCTGGGATTACAGGCATGAGCCATCACACCTGGTCCAATTACACCTTTCTGCTGACATCGGATTCTGCCACGCTAGACACAACATGGCTTTGGACAAGGCACATGGCTCCCAATTAAGGCTCAGTGTTTTTTATTTGTTTGTTTTTGAGACAAGAGTCTCAAACCCTGGCAAATGAAGGGTGGGAGGGATAATGAAGCCAAATTGTTACTATGTCCTTTATCCTTAAACAATGTGTGGTTAAATGAGCAGGGCACAGTGACATGTGCCCAGTGACATGTCCCCTTTGGTAGAGGTCCATGGTATCACAGCTCATAGCAACCTCCAACTCCTGGGCTTAAGTGATTCTCTTGCCTCAGCCTCCAGAGTAGCTGGGACTACAGGCGCCTGTGACAACGCCCGGCTATTTTTTGGTTGCAGTTATCATTTGTTTTAGCTGGACTGGGCTGAGTTCGAACCCGCCAACCTCAGTATATGTGGCTGGTGCTATAAACATTGTACTATGGGCGCTGAGCCAAGGCTCAGTTTTTTTCTTGTGTGAGATGACACTTGTTTTTTTATAAAGAGTAAAAATGCTGTATTATAAGTCAGAAACCTCGTACATGCACAGTAGAATAGATGAAAGCTGTTATCTTCTTATTTATTGTCATCCCTCTCTGGATTATGATCTAACTGAGCACAGGCACTACCACTCTATTAACTGAGCAGCTACTAAATGCCAAGCTCTGGGCTACACACTCTTTGGATAATACCATCAAATCCTCCTATCAATCCCATGAAGAAGGTGTTGTTATTATTATTTGTCTTCATTTTATGAATGAGAAAAAGGGGGCTCCCAGAGGTGAAATGACTGGCCTAAGGTCACATAGACAAGAAGTAGCAGAACTAGGTCTAAAATCTGGAAGAGCTCAATTGCTGACCCTGGGCTTTTTAAAATATTGTACAATCACACCTGTAATCCTGGCACTCTGGGAGGCCTGGTGGATCCCTTGAGTTGAGGAATTTGAGACCAACCTGAGCAAAAGTGAGACCCTGTCTCTACTAAAAATAGCTAGGGGTGGTGGCGGGCACTTTAGTCCCAGCTACTGGTAGGCTGAGGCAAGAGGGATCTCTTGAGCCCAAGAGTTTGAGGTTACTGTGAGCTATGATGGATGCCATGGCATTCTAGCCTGGGCGACAGAGTAAGACTCTCAAAAACAAACAAACAAACAAAAATCCTGCCTCTTAGATCCAATGAATCAGTGAGCTTCTGGTGCTTCAGGAGGTAGAGCCTGGGATAAGGGGGAAGCCATGAGGCCAGAGAAGGTCATGGTGAGAGGCAGAAGCCCAATTTTTGGTTAAGAGGACAGAAAGGGATCCTGGCGTAGGGTGGAGAAGGGATGCTGCAGTTTGGGGGGCTGTAGCTCTGTGCTTCTGACTCATCCGGACGGAGCAGCTTGATTCCTTGCCGCAGGAGATGCTATTTATAACCTGCAGGTTCTAGCAGCCTCCTGAGCATAGAGCCCTGCAGCTACCTGAGGCCCTTCTGTGCTACAGTGCAAGGTAGAGGGTAGGGAGCAGGAACCAAAGGGAAGACAATGACAGGCCCTACTTTCTCCTTGATCTGGACTTTCCAATAAGCAAAAGTACTTTCCAACATACACACTGAGGGTTGTGTAGCTTGTCATCAGCAGAGTGTTTGCCACCTAAGAGACTTGAATGAATAGATAGAAGTAGCTTCAGTCTTTTTTATTCGGTCAGATCATGTCATTTCTCTGCCCCCAGGTCTCCAGTGGTTCCCCATCTCATTTGGAATCAAAGCCAAAGCCCAGTCAGTGACCTCTAAGGCTCCTACATGATCTGACTCCTGCTCCTTCCAGCCTCCTATCCTCACCTACTTCACTCCAGCATCTTCCTTGTTGCTCCTGGGAATACAACTGGGCACATTCCTGCCTTAGGGGCTCTGCTTAGATTGTTTCCTCCTCCTGGGACACTCTTCCCCCAGACACTGGCTTGATTCCTGCCTCACCTCCTTCAGGTCTTTGCTCACACGCCAACTTCTCAGGGAGGCCTGCCTTGTCCATCCTACTTAAAATCACACCCTTGTGATACACTCCCTTTTGCCCTTCCCTGCTTCCTTTTTCTCCATCACACTTACCATCATCCAGCACACTATGTATATTACTATTTTGTCTTCTCATTGTCTGGCTTTTTTTGCTAGAATGCCAGCTCTGAGAGGATGGGAGTTTTTGTCTGTTTTCTTATTGCTGTACCCCTAGTGGCTAGAACAGTACCTGACATGTAGCTGGCATTTAATAAATATTTGTTAGGCCACCCCTGTGACTCATTGAGTAGGGCACCGGCCCCATATACCGAAGGTGGTGGGTTTAAACCTGGCCTCCGCCGAGCTGCAAAACAAAAATAGCCAGGCGTTGTGGCAGGCACCTGTAGTCCCAGCTACTCGGGAGGCTGAGGCAAGAGAATCCCCTAACCCCAGGAGTTGGAGGTTGCTGTGAGCTGTGACGCCATGGTGCTCTACCTAGGGCGATAAAGAGAGACTCTGTCTCTACAAAAATAAATAAATAAATATTTGTTGCTTGCTGTGTGACCTTGGGCAGCTAAACTCATATCTCTGAGCCTCCATCTATTGGACTCAGTGGCCTTCTGGTTTGGACAGTCTAGGATTATGTTTCTTCATCCTGGCTCCAGAGATTTTTTTGTTATCTGCCAAAAGGGGGAGCGGACCCACACCTGGCTTGATATTGTTCTCTGAGGCTAGACTGGTCTGTGCAATATGTTCAAGCCTGTGCCAGCTCTCTTATATCTGTTTAAGGGGCTCTGAGCCAATGCATCTGTGTGAATGAACTTCTATGTGTGTTTGGGAAGCTGGCTGAGATGGAACAGTCCAGCTAAATGTCCACACAGGTCCTGATTCTGTCTTTCTGTGGCTTTTTGTTTTCAGGGGAGCAAAAAGTAGAAATCTCTAAAGGCACTATAGACCCTTTGCTAATTAGCTGATGGAAACCCACTGTTCTGGAGATAAAAGGGGAGAGCCTGTTGGCTGTGAGTCCCCACACCTGTAACAAGCTGCTTCTACTTCCTCAGGAGCCTACTGTGAGAAACCCTCAGAAGAACCACCCACCTTCCAATAAGGAAGCCTACAGGAGAAATCCAGGCTTCAATAGGGATGTCAAGCCCATTTTTAGATCTTATCAGTTTTTGTTTTTGCTTTTTTTGAGACACAGTCTCAAGCTGTCATCCTGGGTTGAGTGCCAGGGTGTCATAGCCCACAGCAAACTCAAACTCTTGGGCTCAAGAGATCCTCTTGCCTCAGTTTTTCTATTTTCAGTAGAGACAGGGGTCTCACTCTGTCTCAGGCTGGTCTCAAACTTGTGAGTTCAGGCAATCCACCTGCCTCGGCCTCCCAGAGTGCTAGGATTACAGGTGTGAGCCACTGCACCTGGCCCATATCACTACATTTTTGTTGGAATGTAGTAAGTAAGTACTGAGAGGTAGGCCAGGCTGGTATCCAGTGGCCTAATTATATCCCACTGCAGTCTCCAACTCCTGGGCTCAAGCCATCCTTTTGCCTTAGGTTCTGGAGTGGCTGAATAGCCCTATAGCCCATAGGTGTTAGCCACTGTTCCTGGCCAAAAGGTAGGCAATTGTCATTATTTAATGGATGATGAAACTGAGGCTCAGTGGTGACATGACTTGCAGACTCACTCAGGCAGCCAGCTCAGGGGTACTAGGAAACAAGAGAAAGAACTTCCTCCTGGTTGCTACCTCACTTTGGGAGAACAAAATCTACTTCTGAATATGGGAGAGCCTAAGAAAGTTTGGACATCTGGGAGTCAGGGAAACTTGGGTTCAAGTCCCAGTATTGGTTGAGTTCTAAAGCCTATAGTGGCTCATCTATAAAGTGGACACACCAATCTCTACTACACAAAGACTTTGGAAGTAAACAATGAGATAATGAAGTTCATGTTCCCACCGAGTGGTATTTAATACGCTCCAGCCCCACTCTGACATTTTTTATGAGCTCCTGAATCCTTGGACCATTGCTGATTTCTCTCCTGCCTGGAGGTGGTCAGGATGCTGCAGCCACGACATCCATGCAGGGGTTATCCCAGGGAATAGTCACCCTGTGCATGCGCAGAACTGCAAGTCACCTGAGACGTCCTCACATGCGAAGCCCAGGGAACCGCCCTCAGTTGGGACCCTCTGCTTTCACTTTGGCTGGAGCTCCAGGTCCAGGAGCACCAGAGTGTGCGCTTGACGTGAGAAAGGAGAAGGCAAAGACCTAGAAGCTCAAATGGGGGTTCTTCAGACCTTTCCATGTTTGAAGGAGGTTTTGCCAGGCCCTGGGACCAGACACAGTGACATGGGTCCAGCTGGAGAGACTGACATTCCCTGGCAAGTGTAAACTGAGCGGAAACCAGGGGGATTAGTCTGAGTTAGTCTGGAGGAGAAGGGAGAGGAAGAGGCTGCAGACAGACCAGAGAACAGTGAGGGAGCATGAAGGCCTTCAAGGGGGAAGACGCCTGGATGGCGGAGAGAACTGATGGTCGCAGGAACGGTGGCCCTGTGATGAATTTTGGAAATGGTCCAGAGGGAAGCCACTGAAAACAGGGGAGTAATGTAGTTTTTTTTTTCTTTTTTACAGTTTTGGCCGGGGATGGGCTTGAACCCCCGCACCCCCTGTATATGGGGCCGGTGCCCTACTCCTTGAGCCACAGGCGCTGCCGGGAGTAATGTAATCTTTATAGTCTGACACTGAATCACTTTGCTTTGCTTCTCATTTGAAAAAAATGCATTTTGGGCTCGGCGCCTGTGGCTCAGCGGGCTAAGGCGCCAGCCACGTACACCTGAGCTGGCGGGTTCGAATCCAGCCCGGCCTGCCAAACAAAAATGATGGCTGCAACCAAAAAAAATGGCCGGGTGTTGTGGTGGGCGCCTGTAGTCCCAGCTACTTGGGAGGCAGAGGCAGGAGACTCGCTTGAGCCCGGGAACTGGAGGTTGCTGTGAGCTGTGAAGCCACGGCACTCCATCCAGAGTGACAGCTTGAGGCTCTGTCTCAAAAAAAAAAAAAAATGCATTTTGAATTCCATACCTGCAATACTATTTATTTTTTTTTGTAGAGATAGTCTTACTTTGTCGCTCTCAGTAGAGTGCCGTGGCGTCACACAGCTCACAGCGACCTCCAACCCTTGGGCTTAAGCAATTCTCTTGCCTCAGCCTCCCAAGTAGCTAGGACTACAGGCGCCCGCCACAATGGCCATCTATTTTTTTATTTTGTAGTTCTGCCAGGGCTGGGTTTCAACCCACCACCCTCGGTATATGGGGCCGGCGTCCTATTCACTGAGCCACAGGCGCTACCCTGCCATACTATTTTTTTTTTAAGTTTCGTAAGTGGAAAATTAAAGTACAGTGGAATACGTATTTATTTTCAGGGTTAAATATGCTAACAGATGCAAATTGCCAAGCATTCTATATGTGGTCTGTAAATGGCAATTCCCTTAACTTTCCTCTAAATTCCATTCCACAATTTCTGCCATTCTGAAAGCACCAAAGGAGACCAATATTCCCTACAGACCAAAGATAAATTTCATTTGAAGTACCTGGCTGGTTAAAAAATCTGATCGGTTAAAAAAATTGAAAGGTGATTATTTTATAAATTATTCAAATAGCAAATGCTCGTGATCATATAAAATATTACTTGATTTATGGAAATGTTATTTGCATTCAACTTTTTTTTTTTTTTTTTTTGAGACAGAGCCTCAAGCTGTCACCCTGGATAGAGTACTGTGGCATCACAGCTCACAGCAACCTCCAATTCCTGGGCTCAAGTGAGTCTCCTGCCTTCGCCTCCCAAGTAGCTGGGACCACAGGCACCTGCCACAACGCCCGGCCATTTTTTGGTTGTAGCCATCATTGTTGTTTGGCGGGCCCTGGCTGGATTTGAACCCGCCAGCTCTGGTGCATGTGACTGTTGCCTTAGCCCATTGAGCCACAGGCGCTGAGCCGGCATTCAACTTTTTTTTTTTTGCAGTTTTTGATCTGGGCTGGGCTTGAACCCGCCACCTCCTGTATATGGGGCCGGTGCCCCACTCCTTTGAGCCACAGGTGCCATTCAACTTTCTAGGACCACATTTATTTCCTAAAACAAATCCCAAGTTTCACAAAGTTAGGGCCCACCTATATGTTGGTCCTTTTTTTTTTTTTGAGACACAGCCTCAAGCTGTCACCCTGAATAGAGTGCTTTGACATCACAGCTCACAGCGACCTCCAATTCCTGGGCTCAAGCGAGTCTCTTGCCTCCGCCTCCCAAGTAGCTGGGATTACAGGTTCCCACCACAATGCCCGGCCATTTTTTTTTTTTTTGGTTGCAGCCATCATTGTTGTTTGGCGAGCCCGGGTTGGATTCGAACCCACCAGCTCAAGTGTACATGGCTGGCGCCTTAGCCTGTTGAGCCACAGGCGCCAAGCCCGTATGTTGGTCCTTATTGTAAGAACACCCCTTTGGGGTGGTACCTGTGGCTCAATGAGTGGGGTGCTGGCCCCATATACCCAGGGTGGCAAGTTCAAACCTAGCCCTGGCCAAACTGCAACAACAACAAAATTTTAAAAAAAAATTAAAAAAAAAAAAGCTCAGCGCCTGTGGCTCAACGGGCTAAGGCGCCAGCCACGTACACCTGAGCTGGCGGGTTCGAATCCAGCCTGGGCCTCGCCAATCAACAATGACGGCTGCAACCAAAAAAATGTCTGGGCGTTGTGGCGGGCACCTGTAGTCCCAGCTACTTGGGAGGCAGAGGCAGGAGCCTCGCTTGAGCCCAGGAATTGGAGGTTGTTGTGAGTTGTGATGCCACAGCACTCTATCCAGGGTGACAGCTTGAGGCTCTGTCTCAAAAAAAAAAAAAAGAACACCCTTTTGCTGGCCACATATTTCAAATATTTCAAATGTTGGTTGGATTGATTTAAATACTGGGATATGTGTTCTGCTAAATCTCAAGACAGGGGCATCATTTCTGAAGTTCTCTCTTTATAGTTGTTAACACGAATTTTGATGGCATGAAAAAGCTTGTTCTCTGAATTATATTTAGCTCATACAAATTCACTGCACAATTATGTTGTAAAGAGGAATTAGGTTTTATCGTTAAGTTGTTATTATAGTCTTGGGAAAAGGTGAACAAAGAGAATAACTACATATAAAGAGGTACATATTGTATTGTTAATTTTGCTACTTTTTTTTTTTTTTAACATAGTATATGTAGGTCCTGGAACAGACTGTCACGTGTAGTAGGTGTATCAGGCAGGGTCTGGTGAAGAAACAGATGGCACACTCAGATAATTAGAGTAGGATTTAATAAAGGAAATATTTACAAGGTTTGAGCAGAGTGTAGTATCCATAGGGCCTTTTATCCCTAGTATATCAGAAGGTGGAGGGGGAGGGAGAATTACAGAAACCAGAAAGAGTTGTGTGGAGAAGGCTGCCTTTAGAAAGAGGAGTGACCTTTTATCAAAAGACAAAACCACCCTAAAGCAATCTGGCAGAGAGTGAACTGGGGGAATAAATACTTCAACCAGGCTCTCCTCCTGCCCTTCAATCTCCTGCTGCTGCCTCCCATTGGCTGTACCCAATTGGAAGCTAGAGGGTGAGGGAGGCGGCTGACGTAGTCCATGTAGGTCAGCACTCCAGGGCCAAGGGCGGGATGCAAAAGGGTGGAAAAGTGGATGTGAAAGGGCAAATGGAAACTATCTGGTCCAGTAGGTTTCATTTGCATGTTGAATAAAGATGTGATATTTAGATCTTGGTATCTTAGTGAGACAGTGAAGCCTTAGGAATATGGCAGCAGTCTCAGGGGTCTCCTTTGTTCATTCTTCAGATCTACTGAGTATACTATAAAAAGTCTTGTGCTGGGCATGTGAGAACAGCTCAGCAATGACAAAGAAATCTGGGAAGTGCTGCCCAGGTGCAGTGGCTCACTCCTCTAATCTTAGCACTCTGGGAGGCTGAGCGGGGAGGATCCCTTGAAACCAGCCTGAGCAAAGCGAGAACTGTCTCTACTAAAAACAGAAAAATTAGCTGGGGATAGTGTAGTCCCAGTTACTTGGGAGGCCAAAGCAGGATCTCTCTCTCTCTCTTTTTTTTTTTGTAGAGACAGAGTCTCATTTTATTGCCCTCATTAGAGTGCCATGGCGTCACATAGCTCACAGCAACCTCCAACTCCTGGGCTTAGGCAATTCTCTTGCCTCAGCCTCCTGAGTAGCTGGGACTACAGGGTCCACCACAATGCCCCGCTATATTTTGTTGCAGTTTGGCCGGGGCCAGGTTTGAACCCAGTACCTTTGGAATATGGGGCCAGCGCCCTACCCACTTAGGCACAGTCACCGTTCAGGATCTCTTTTTTTTTTCTTGAGACAAAGTCTCACTATGTCACCCTGCGTAGAGTACCATGGCGTCACAACTTACAGCAACCTCAACGTCTTGGGCTTAAGCAATTCTCTTGCCTCAGCCTCCCAAGTAGCTGGGACTACAGGGTCCACCACAATGCCCAGATACTTTTTTTGTTTGTTTGTTTGTTTAGTAGACTTGCTGGTTCCAACCTGCCAGTCCCAGTGCATGTGGTTGGCGCCCTAACCTCTTAGCTACCGACGCTGAGCCAGAGGCAGGATCTCTTGAACGCAGGAGTTTGAGGTTATAGTGAGATAGACTCATGCCATGGCACTCTAGCCTGGGTGACAGAGTGAGACTCTGTCTCAAAAATAAAGATATTTAAGATATGTAACACACTATCCTTCCTGATGCTTTTTTTTTTTTTTTTTTTTCAGTTTTTGGCTGGGGCTGAGTTTGAACTCACCACCTCAGTCATATGGGGCCGGAGCCCTACTCCTTTGAGCCACAGGTGCCACCCCAGTGATGCATATATTTTTAAGAAAACATCTCTATCACAGCTCTTAGTTAGGGCTCTAAATACAACACCACTGGTCTCAAAATTAGATGTTGCTTCCCCAAAAGCAAGGAGAGTTCAGGCAAAGCTCACAGGTTCTAAATCTGTGGCGGGCAACTAGCAATTAAGTTCCTTGCCAAGATGGTACCCGTGAGGTAGTATCTGGGTAGTCCTGTCTACAGGCAAAGGGACCAGAATAGGATGTGTCAGTGCAACTCTGGAAATTGTACTTGCTCTCATGAATGGAGTGGTCTCACGTTTTCTGAATCTGTGAAATCATTCCCTCTTTAATGAGGTTCTCCTGAAAGAGGAGGGAATAGATCTCCTTTAGTGACATGACTTTGACAAGCAAATCAATTCATTCCATTTGTTTCCTCTTTGCAAACAGCAATCCTCAAGCGTTACATAATCTAATCTTCATGCCTCACTGGTTTGTTCTGTCCTCCTGAGGAATTGGCAGATGGTGACAATGCGGAGACCCGCGCACACGCCTTGCAAGCCTCATGGAAACAGGAGAGTTGCTCACAGTGTCTGTCTCTGATGTGGGGTCCCTCGCTGGCATTTGTTTCCCTGGATCAGTTTGCTCTTTAGCATTCCTCAGACACCACTGGCTTCTTGCCTTTGGCTCTCATTCCAAGATTAATTGGAAATGCTGAAAGCAGATAAAAAGAGAACAGAAAGTGAAGTTGAAAGGGCAGAGAATTTGCAGGATTTTTTTTTTTCTAAAAGCCTTCCTCCATTGAAGACTGAGTGTCTTTGACTGCCTTGTTCAGCCTGGTCCCCGTGTACATCTTTGTTGCTGGGTTACACAATAGCACAGGGACAGGGCTGGCTGGGCCAGAGCTGGGAGTGTAGAGATCTGCTTGAGAAAGTCTCTGCATTTCTCCAAGGGTTAGTTGCATACCTGCAAAATGATTGTTCCCCAGATAGGACAATGACCTGGGATCCACCTTCAGGGTAGTGATGTCACCCTTGCTGAGGGAAAATTGTCTCATAACTCCATAAGAGGAGGAGCCTCCCACCAGGCCCTGTCAGACAGAACCACATTATTAAGATGTCCTTGCACAGGTTTTGCCTGGACTTGCTATCTGTAAACCTAGAAATGGCAGCTTCCAAGGAAGGAGAGACTTCTTAGACTTCCTGGGGTGGGTATAATTCTGGTTATATTTAGGACTAGAAATCAGCTGGTGTGCTCTGATATTGCCTTTGAATTGTTAAAATATTGAAATACTTTCATACTGGTTGGCAGATAGTTATATCTTTGAGCTCTTAAATGCTTCCCAACCCTCTACTAACACTTAAAGTCTCTCGAGAGGGTCTTATCTCAGGTGACTTCATGAGTAGCTCTACCTTTCCATGCAGTACCATGAGCTTCTCAATCGAGACCACTTTGCTTCCAACCATGGAGTACCAGGAGGCTTGCTTGGTACAGTGGGGCCAGGCACCACTCCAAGTGCCACAGATGTAACCGCCCTGCTCACAGACTGCACTGTTGGCTGACTCTGAACTTGGATGGAACCTCCCAGGCAATTAAAACATAGAACCCTCTTGCCTATGGCAAAATCTTGTCTTGTCCTCAAAGGTCAAGATACCTTTATGTCATTCAGAATCCAGATTGTATATATACACTCAACAGAAATGACCTGTCTGGGGCAGGGTGCAGTGGCTCATGCCTGTAATCCTAGCACTCTGGGAGGCCAAGGCTGGGGGGTTGGGGGTAATCTCCTGAGCTCACCAGTTCGAGACCAGCCTGAGCCAGAGCGAGACCTCAGTCTCTAAAAATGGCTGGGCTTGTGACGGGCACCTCTAGTCCCAGCTACTTGAGAGGCAAGAGAATCTCTGAGGTTGCTGTGAGTTGTAATGCCATGGCACTATACCAAGGGTGACAAAATGAGACTCTGTCTCAAAACAAAAAAACAAAAAACATGGCTCAGTGCCTGTAGCACAGTGGTTATGCCATTGGCCACATACACGGAGGCTGGCAGGTTCGAATCTAGCCCTGACGAGCTAAACAACAATGACAACTATAGTTTAAAAATAGCCAGGCATTGTGACAGGCATCTACAGATGCCCAGCTGCTTGGGAGGCTGAGGAAAGAGAATCACTTGAGCCCAAAAGTTTGAAGTTGCTGTGAGCTGTGACACCATAGCACTCTACTGAGGGCAATATAGTGAGACTCTGTCTCAAAAAAAAAAAAGAAAGAAAATCACAATTCAAAACCCTATGATTGTTTTACTTGTCAGGATATTATTTTTGGTCTGTCTTGTTTGTTTGATTTGTCTTTTTATTGAGTTATAACTTATATACAGGGAGATGTACAGTCTTAAATGTATAGTTCAGTTTTAACCCTGCATGTATTCTTGGAACCCACACCCCTTTTCATTTTTATTTTAAAATTCTTGTAATCCTCTTAAGTGATGAACATTTAGGTCCAAAGGCAGATTTTTGAAAAGAATCCGGTCCTCTGACTCTGCCTCCCCATCCCCTAATTCTCATCCAGTCTTTTCCTGAGTTCCCCAATCACTACAAAGGACTTAAAACCATAAGAACATTTTGTAATCCCAGCTTTCTGAAACCTAACAGAGAGATTTTGTCATCTGAAAACCAAGGGGAGATTAAGTACAGAATTTGATTCTGACAACAGAAGAAAGGAACAAGGTACACAAGGAATGTCATGGAGAATTAATTCAAGGACCACTGTGTAAATGTTCCACAACCTTTTTCCAGATTCTAAACATGACATGGTCTGGAAAGAGAAATTTTTAAAGGAATTTGCGACAGGATATGACATCATCAAACTGAGATCTGTTAAATGGGAGATCCATGTACATTTTAGGAATTTTGTTCTTAAAATTGCTTTACTCTGGCTCGGCGCCTGTGGCTCAGCGGTCTCAGGCGGCAGCCACATACACCTGAGCTGGTGGGTCTGAATCCAGCCCGGACCCGCCAAACAACAATGATGGCTGCAACCAAAAAAAAAAAAAATGGCCAGGCATTGTGGCGGGCGCCTGCAGTGCCAGCTACTTGGGAAGCAGAGGCAAGAGACTCGCTTGAGCCCAGGAATTGCAGGTTGCTGTGAGCTGTGATGCCATGACACTCTACCCAGGGTGACAGCTTGAGGCTCTGTCTCAAAAAAAAAAAAAAAATTGCTTTACTCTTTCTGAATGGATTATCTCAGAAATGGGACACAAAAACAGCTAAACATACTGTTCACTCTAGACCAGTGGTTCTCAACCTTCCTAATGCTGCAGTCCTTTAATACAGTTCCTGTGGGTCGCGACCCATAGGTTGAGAACCGCTGCTCTAGGCTGTTGCAGTGGTCCCAGACCTACCATTTCTACTAAACCACCTTTGTATGCTGAGATGTCTTTCTGGTGTTCCAAAATGACACTTCTTTTGCATAAATTTTACCAGTGGTTATGCAGTCAAATAATCAAACATATAATTATTTAATAATTACAATTTGTGTAACACTTAAAGGCAAGAGAGAGGCTTTTTGTGAACGTACTTTTAAAACTCTAAAGGTATGTACAGTCCAAAAGGATTGTAAAATTATTTCTGCATGGCAGGATATTTTGTAGCAACTGTATTTCTATTATATCTCATAATCAGTAAGGCCAGCCATTCTCATTTTCCACATCCAACATTTTCCATGCCTTAATGACGTATTTCTGAAATACTTTCTGAATCTGATTGAGCCTCTACATTTAGTCTTCTTTACCTCCTCACCACACTTAAAATCTATTAAGAAAGGCATAACATTCACTTATTTACTTTCTATTCCTGATGCTGAGCACTTGGTGTGCACTCAGTAATGTTTTTTGTTAAATGAATGAACCTCAGTGGCTTGCCTTCTTCAGTGTCCCTATAGCCCACCTGACAATGCATCAGCAACATCTTCAAAAACGCTATTCTTCTTGCATCGTATATACACTCATAAAACCTTCAAAGATTCTCCATTGTCTGTAGGATAAAGTACAAACTCCTGAATGTTACACTCAAGATCTTTCACCATCTAGTTCAAAACCATCTTTCCAGGGTCATCTCTTATAGCCCATATTCACTCTCCCCCCTCAGATGCCAAATGATTCCTTAAAACCTCATGCAAGTTCATGCTCCCCAGACTTTACTTATGCTTTGCCCTGTGCCTGGAATGACCTTCCTTTTGCCCTTCTTATCTATCTGGTGGAATTGCACTTCTTCCAAAAACAGCTCAAACGTCACCAATGCTTTCTCTAACACCCTACAGGTCCTGTTTGATGTTCACATGTAACACAGCTCATAATCTTTTATTGCATGTTTCCCACTATAATATAGTTGGTTTTCCCCTCTTTTTTTTTTTTTTGCAAATTCCTTGAAAACAAAAACTGGATTGTACCTTTTTTTTTTTTTTTTTTTGAGACAGGGTCTCACTCTGTTGACCAGGCTACAGTGCAGTGATATCATCATAACTTACTGCAACCTCAAACTCTTGGGCTCAAGTGATCTTCCTGTCCTCCTGTTTCAGCCTCCCAAGTAGCTGTAACTATAGATGTGCACCCCCATGCCCGGCTAATTTTTCTATTTTTTTTTTTTTTTGTAGAGACAGAGTCTCACTTTATCGCCCTGGGTAGAGTGCTGTGGGGTCACACTGCTCACAGCAACCTCCAGCTCTTAGGCTTAAGCGATTCTCTTGCCTCAGCCTCCCGAGTAGCTGGGACTACAGGCGCCCGCCACAGCGCCCGGCTATTTTTTTGTTTTGCAGTTCCGCCGAGGCCGGGCTTGAACCCGCCACCTTCGGTATATAGGGCCAGCGCCCTACTCGCTGAGCCACAGGAGCCGCCCGCACGCAATGTTTTTCCATTTGTTTGTTTCATCTCAGATTTCTTTCATCAGTGTTTGACAGTTCTCCTTGTAGACATCTTTTAACTCCTTGGTTAAATATGTTCTTACATATTTTCTTTTCTTTGCAGCTATTATAAATGGTATTACATTGATTTGACTCTCAACTTGACAGTTACTAACACATAGAAACGCTACTGATTTGCAAATGTCTATTTTGTAATCTGGGACTTTGCTGAATTTATTTGTCAACTCTAACAGTCTTTTGGTGGAATCTTTCAGGTTTTCTAGATCATATCATCAGAAACAGGGATCATTAGACCTCCTCTTTCCTGATTTGTATACCTCTTATTTCTTCTTCTTGCCTGATTGCTCTGGCCAGGACTTCAAGCACTATGTTGAATGGAACTGGTGACAAAGAGCATTCCTGTCTTGTTCTGGTTCTTAGGGAGAGTGGTTTCAACTTTTCCCCCATTCATTATGATGTTGGCAGTGGGTTTATCATATATACCTTTTATTAATTTGAGGTGTGTTCCTTCGATGTCTCAATAAACTATTGAGGTTTTTATTATAAAATGGTGGATCTTATTGAATGTTTTCTCTATATCTGTTGAAATGGTCATATGGTCTTTGTTTTTGTTTCTGTTTATGAGATGCATCATGGTGAATTATTTTAGAAATACTGGTTTGCTAGTATTTTTCTGAGGACTTTTGCATCTACATTCATAAGAATATTGGTTGGCTTTTTTTTTTTTTTTTAATTGTGTCATTTCCTGGCTTTAGTATCAGAGTGATACTGGCTTCACAGAATGAGTTTGAAAGGATTATGGAAAAGTTTCAGTGGAATGGATGCCTGTTTCTCTTTTAGGCCTGGTAGAATTTGATTTTAGACCAGTGCTTTTTTGTTGGTGGTGGTGCGAGGAGGTTTTTTAATTACTATTTCAATCTCTTTACTCATTATTTGTCTGTTTAGGATTTCTATTTCTTCCTGATTCAGGCTTGGGAGGTTGTGTGTTTCCAAGAATTTATCCATTTCTTCTAGGTTATCTAGTTTGTGTGTGGATAGACGTTTTCTTAGTAGTTATGGATGATATTTTTATTTCTGTGATATCAATTATAATGTCTCCTTTTAAATTTCTGATTGAACTTATTTGAGACTTTTCTATTTCTGGTTAATCTAGCTATTCATCTATTAATTTTCTTTATCTTTTTAAAGTTCCAACTTTTTGGTTCATTGATCTTTTGTATTGTTTTTGTTGTTATTGGTTTTGGTTTCCAGTTCATTTAGTTCTGCTCTTTGAGGTGGGACATTAAGTGGTTCTTTGAGGTGGGACATTAAGTGGTTAATTTGTGATCTATCTTTTTTATGTAAACAAATTTCTTGGTGATTGATCTCTGCTAAAATCTTACTTCTTGTTCTGCTTCACAGCTTCTTCCTATGGAATCTCCAGTAGGTTCTGGCACTTTTCCCTCAGAATTATACCTGGGCTATTTTATTTATTTACTTGTTCATCTAAAACTTTTTCTTCTTTCTGAGAGGACATAGCAACTTGTATCTCTAGTCAGCCATCTTGCCTCCAACCCAGTGAAGCATTTTGATCAAAAAGCAATGTGACAATATTTTTATCTTCTGATTTTAGAATGAAAGATAGATTAGAATGTGATAAGAGTACAGATAGAGAGACAAGTAAAAAGACTATTCTAATAGTCCAGGTGAATACATAGCACAGTTCACATCACATGGAGAGAAAAAGACAATTTCAACAGCAATTAAGGAATTGCATACAAGAGACAAAACTTAGTGACAGGTTGTCAGTTGGGGTTGGGGAAAAGAGGAGTTTGGGATGATGGCTTCTAGCTTGGGCTCTGGGTGGATAGTGCCCTGCATAGTATCAATCACAAGATAAAGAGTAAGAGAGGTTGAGTCATCATCTGTGATGTATACAGCAGACTACCCACATCCCCAGAATGGGGTGCTGGGCTTTTAACTATGTTTATATCAAACCATCTGTAATAGCACAGTTTATGTTTTTAATGAGTACATTGTCTCTGTTGCCCTTCGCTTTCTTTTGGTGCAGGAGAAGATTACAAGCTTTTATGTCAGTCAGATGTTGGTTTGGGTCTTTTCTCCATGCCTCTGCATGACCATCTAGTAATGTAACCATACAAGTCTTCCCTTTCCCATCTGTAAAATGGGAATGACTTGCTTGTGGGGAGACCAGAAACACCCACACTGAAGCCACATGTTGAGTACTGGGTCAGGGTTAATAGGTCTAAACCGGGAGAAGTCAAAACCAGGGATGAAAGTCCTCAACGTGCAAGGCATGATTATTTATAGAAGTGTGTGTCCATGTTTAGTTGCCCTTCCATTTTTTTCTCAGATTTAAATATAAGTAATTTAGGCAATTCACTTTCCTCTTTTATGTGCTTATTTTGTATAAAGCTTATATAACAAAGCTTATATAAAAATTAAGATTTCATTGAAGTCTATATTGGAGAGCCATTCAGATAATGTTTCAGCTACTTGCATATGGAGCATCTTCTATGACTTGGGGAAGCTGTGAGTGGTGGAAGTTTTATTTTCAACCCAGTGATTGGGACAAAGTTTGAAAGCAACATTCTATGAGGTGTGGAGTCCCATAGGAGTAAGGTATGGAAATATCAGTTCACATGTGTGCATAGCCTGAATTATTATTTCCAAGAAATACCTTAATTTTTTTCCTTAATGTTTTCTATAGCTCATATTGTTTAAAATTTCTCCAAGAGGGAAAGGGGTTCCCGTACTGACACTGTAGTCTGCTCCAGTTCGTAATTCTTCTGATCTACTTCCTTGAGTAGCTGGAGATATTTTACCAGTACTGTCTTTTTCTTAAAGTCATCCTTATAAATTGTTAGTATTATAAACAACAAATATTTCTTTTTACTTCATTTTACTTTATGTATTTAAAATATTCACATTTTGGTCTAAACAATGTTTTCAATAAACTTCCTTGGGAATACTTGAGACTTCAAAGTTCTTTCCATCTAAAGCAGAGGTTCTTGACATTGGGGAAGATAATTCTTTGTTGTACAGGGTTGTCCTGTGCATTGTAGGATGTTATAAACTCCACCCACTAGATGCCAGGAGCACCTTCCCACGAGTTGTGACAGTCGAAACTGTCTCCAGACTTTGCCAAATGTCCCCGGCGGGGGGGGCGGGGTGCAAAAACCACCTCACCTCCTCTCATAGACGAGAACTAGTGGTCTAAAGAAAAGCCTTTTACTTTTTATTTGCTCTAATATTATCACTGATTTTTAAGTCATAATTCCTGGAAAATTCAGGGGGAAAAAGTGAAAGCAGAAAACAGCCCAAGTGAACGGAAATTGCTCTGGTCATGAGCATCCGTAAATTAACAGAATGTTGGATCTACCTGTATGAATTGTACTTAGAGAACTTAGCCAAGTCATCAGTAACCTTTTAAGGAGATTTCTTACAGAAAGACTGACCAGTAGATTTTTATAATACATTCTAATCAAGACAGGAAGGAATTCACCTCATCAGTGCCCTCCTAGAATTCTACAAGCATTAAAGACATGCCATGAAGAAAAGTAAGGCCTTAGATTCTGGAAAAAGAAGGGAGATTTTAAAAAGTTGGCTCAATTTTCATTCTGTGCCGTAGACCTTGACTATAAGAGCATACATTTCAGTATTTGCATTTTCTTTCTCTTCCTTTCAATAGAGATCTTCGATTTCCAATTAAAAAGGTATTATCCACGTTTATTTATTTTTCTTTTTAGAGCCATGGTTGGAGAAAGTTTAGACCCATATATGTATTTATTTCGGGGCGGGTTTAATTGCCTCAGTATCACCAGCACAAATCCCTTCATCAAAAGCCTTTTCTCCCCACTTGATCTGTATCTCAAAAAATGCACCAATCTAACTGCCCTGTGTAGGAGGTTGCTAAATTGGGTTTTTAAATTATTTCTGTTAAGTAAAACTGAACATATGCCAGCTGCTGAGGGATTATAAAAGCTTTGTTTTTTCAATAATTGGAAACCTTGTTTACAGAAGACTCACAATATTCTTTAAATGTCTTTGAGTTGAATATAAAGGAACTCATGTTTATCTAGGCAATGATAATCTGACTATAAAGCAAACTCATTTAAGGATTATGCTTCCTGTCTCTCACTGTGCAGCTGTCACCCTACTATTCTCCAATGCTTTGCAGAATGCTAAGAATTCTTCCTTAAAATTCGAAAAATAAATTGAAAAGTAAACCAGGTAGCTTGGGAATTACATGTCACAGGGAAATATTTTAGGAACTACAAGTGTCAGTACATCTAGGCAAATTTATCCAAAGTTCACATTTGGTAACTCAATGATGGAACTCAGTCCATTTTTAATGAGATTTGAAGGTGTTCAGTCCTGGCAAAGAAAAATTAATTAAGGACCATGTAGACAATCTAATATTTAGCCATTTTGACCTTTGAGAGCCAATGAACTCACCAACACTGATCTTTCTGTCTGCTGGACAGGGAGTGAGGCACAGTACTTGGTCCTAGGCCCCTTAGTAGCCCTGTGACATCAAGCTAGTTGTTTAGTGGCTCTCTGTAAAATAAAAACACTCCTGACCTCACAGTGTTGTTTGGAGACTTAAAAGAGACCGTACAAGTGAAACCATCAGGACAATTTTTGGCACAGATTAGCAACTCAATAATTGTTCCAAGTCTCAGTTTTGTACATGCAATATCTCATCTAATCTTTGAAATAGCTTTATTAAAGTAGCATATTTTTATAACTCCATTTTTATTAAATATTGAGAAAAAAGGAGATGCAAGGAAGTTTAGTAATCTACTCAGGGTCACGTAGTAACTGGATTGGTGAGTGAGGATCTACACTGTATTCTTTGTCTCATTCTGCAGACATATCATGAATACAGTTGCCCTTTGTTCTCTGAACACTCACTGTCTGAATATTTGCTATTGGAACTTACTGCAAGTTTTAACTAAAAACCTTTCCCAGTTAGAAACCCGCTATAACAAGTTCTCACATGAGTGGCAGCTTCTCAAATTTTAATGCACATATGACTCCCCTTTGAAATGCAGATTCTGCATTTCTAGCAAGTTCCAAGGTCATGCGAAAGCTCCTGGTCCCCAGATCACAGGTTGAGTAGCAGGGTGCCGGAAGGCAGAGGATGGGCCTCTCTCATATCTCAGGGTTCTGCTGGTGAGCTGAATGTTTAAACATATTGCATATCATCTCTCTAATTTCCCTTCCTTTTCCCAGAGGATTCACCCCTTTAGTATTTGCTTAGCTAAAGCATCTGAAAGCATTACCAGTTCAGGTCCAACTGGATAGCAACTTCTGCATCTTCTGCAATATCATTGCATTGTTTATTCTTATTATAGAAGGTGCTCAGTATAGAAGGGCAGTATCCCTATTGTATTGAGATTCCTATTGTATTCAGCTGTAGATTGCACACAAATTTACCTTTTACTCTATCAAATTTACCTGTTTACATATTACTCTATTAATAAAGTGTGAAACAATTAGGTAATTGGTTTTAAATGTTTTATGTTATTCAAAACTTACCTTTAGATTGTTAGATAGTTATTTAGAAACATTTTAGTGATATTTGAGAAACTGATATTTTTGGATGCTCCAAACATGAATTACTATTTTTTTTCCATGCAGAGCAATGGAATAGAGGCTCTTGCTATTTGAAGCTTTGCTGCCTGCCACATTTTTTAGGAATGGATTAGATACGGATAACAAAGGGCACCTACACTTAATCTGTGCCAGACATCAGCAGAAATCACAGGGATCTGATGATGATGAAGACAAAATAACTGCTTCACAGAACTCATTGAGTAGTTAGAGAAGAAACTGGAAAGTGAATACTCAACACAGTGCGACTCGTAAAGGGAGCTCTAAGAACAGGCAAAGAATGGGCCTAACTCCTCTTTCTAAGAGGCCCACTCTGGATAGCAGTAATAGCTAATATTGCTGGACTAACTCTGTATGCTAGGCACCATTGCAAGCACTTTACATGAACTTACATGTAACTGTTAAAATAACCCGATGAGGCAGGTGTTTCTCATATCATTCTTATTTTAATGTTGAGGAAACTGAGGAATGGACAAAGTAGTAGGGTCACACAGCTCTGGCCTCAGAGTTGGGTGGTCTGAGTACAGAGCCTGCCCTCTCAACCACTGTTTGATCTGCCCCTTTTGAAAGAGAACTCTGTATCTTCAAATAAGAACATATAAAAAAATGATAGATCTACTCAAGGGAGTACATTTAGGGAACTACAACTAATTTGGTTTGACGGGAACATAGGCTGAACATGGATGATGAGGCCGTTGGGTTGGAAGCCATAACATTTGTGTTGGTGTCACATACAGAGGAACACAGTGTGTGGGTAGTATGGACAGGACCAAAACTATCTTCAATAATCCTGGCAATTTCATTATATTTGAGATGTGACTATAAAGTCATGAAGTAGACTTTATTTTAACATATATATTACATAGGCATGGTCCCTTTCCATCAGTCATCTTGGGAAGCCCTGCTTTGATTTCCAGTGAGTTCCCCATTGCTTAGAGTATGTTGGGAATGTCTCTTCTATAATATCTTCAGAGAAAATCACAGTGAAAATCTTACTATCTTATGATCATGCCTTGCTTTCGTCTCAAATGTATTTCCTGGTTCAGCTATCCGATTCACTGGTCTTGGCTTTGTATAAGTTATGCCTCTTTGCCAAAATAATATCCACTCTCAAATCCATTTTCAAAAAACAGATCTGTATTTCTACATAGCAATGATTTTGGCTTTAATATTTGCTTAAAAATTATCTGGAGGATTGATTAAATTACCCTCAATAGTTTACCCTCAATAGTTTTGGCTTAGTTGGTCCGAGATGGGGAACAGCAATCTTCATTCTTTAACAAGCTTCCTGAAGTTTCTGTTTTGAATGACCAGACTTTGAGAAGTACAGCTGTAAGGATATTTATAAGAAAGAGTAGTGTATCTTCAGGAAGTTCTAATGGAGAAATTCCAAAAAATGTCCTGATTAGCAGGGTTCTCAGTGGCATGCATTGTGCCTACCTTGGGAGACTAAGGTCTTCTGAATGATGCATATTTAGAACAAATATTTATATTATCAGAATATTATGTTATTAGAACAAAATGTTATATTTTTAAAAGGAATCAGCCATCATTCTGCTTGGCCACACCACATACTGAATCTACCAGTGCCTGGGAAAGGACCCACGTCATGTGTTTGCTCACTCAGGGAGCCCCTACTTGGTGCTCTGCTTCAGTAAAGATAGGTGTTCCTTTCTGAACCAGCTCGATTACCTAAGGGCCCAGTATTAGAGGATCTAGTAATTTGTCTACAGACTATGACTTTGTTCTCCCCTTTTCTTAAAAAGGATAGTGAGTCAACCTTCTCTAAGGGCAGGCCCCTGTCCCTTCTTGGAGTTGGAACATTAAATCCCAAGAGCAGGCATGGCAGACCTGACAACTGTCTCTCCTATTCACAGTGGCAGGTTCACCAGGTGAGGGGTCCACTGGCTCCAGCTGCTGCCCCACGACGATCACAGTGGCAGGAAACTCCAGAACCAACTTCCAATGATGTCATGTTGTATTTTTCATCCCTTCCTGAATCCATGATTTCACCTAAGTCAGTCTGCTGGTTTTTGATCAAGTTGTCTGATTTGAACAAATAAAATACTCAGTGAAAATGCAAGAAGCATTTTCTTCTTGCATTTCTGAATTGTCTTATCAACTATCCTCTTTGTCGTTCACACTTGCTGACAAGAAACTCATACAATTGGAAACCGAAATTAAGAGCTGCAGCTCTTTTAGTAAAACAAATTCAGATTTCAATTGGTGGCTTACACAGAGCCTGAGGACTGAGTCAGGCTTTTTTAAGGGTAGGCCCCTCATTCCCAGGAGCCCTAATCCTCAGCCAGCTGGGTTTTGTCTGGATCTGAGGATCCAACATTTTCCAACCCGAAGAAATGTGGATGTTCCATGATTTTTTGAGGGTTATTTAACTTCAATATTAAGTTCCTGAAAGTCCTTTTTTTTTTTTGAGACAGAGCCTCAAGCTGTCACCCTGGATAGAGTGCGGTGACATCACAGCTCACAGCAACCTCCAATTCCTGGGCTCAAGTGAGTCTCTTGCCTCTGCCTCCCAAGTAGCTGGGACTACGGTGCCCGCCACAACGCTTGGCCATTTTTCTGGTTGCGGCCATCATTGTTGTTTGGCGGGCCTGGGCTGGATTTGAAACCTGCCAGCTCAGGTGTATGTGGCTGATGCCGTTGCCCATTGAGCCACAGGTGCCGAGCCAAGTTCCTGAAAGTCTTAAAGTTTAGTGAAGAT
>CAUYON010129349.1:0-11056 GCA_963573935.1 Arctocebus calabarensis
CCTGTAGTCCCAGCTACTGGGGAGGCAGAGGCAAGAGACTCGCTTGAGCCCAGGAATTGGAGGTTGTTGTGAGCTGTGGATGCCATGGCACTCTATCCAGGGTGACAGCTTGAGGCTCTGTCTCAAAAAAAAAAAAAAAAAAGTTAGAATAAGCAGAAGGTATGTGGGGAAAGAAATATTGTCACTGCCACAGTATACATACTGGGAGCTACAAAACTCATGAGTACAGCATAGTTTGTTGGGACAGACATGAAGAATTCATTGACAATTGGTAGATTTTTACATATTTCCACTGGTACAAAGGGTCAGAGAACCAACTGTAGGGATATATGAAGGTCTCTCCTTTATCCAGCTGATTTGACACTAATTGATACCAACCTGCTCAAGTAATTATGCTAGGATCTCTAATCCACGTGTAAGCTGTGAGAGCGATTTCATTTATCCTTTCCCCTCATACAATAGACATACTCTAGGAAGAAGAATTAGCAAGCATAGAGATTGGGTAAACCAGACCTTATTCTAGGAAGGATGAATCACATCCCTAAATGGGCTTATTCTGAAAATAAAAATAATCATTCTCTCCTAACCTCTACATACACCCCCCACCAAGGGAATGAAAATATTATCCTTAAGGCTTAGACTTCTAAAAATTATCTATAATATAAATGATAAGAAAATTCTGGGAAATCATTTGTCTTCTACAATAAAGTGCCTCCAATCATAGCATCTATGAGAAGAACATAAAGGTTTAAGGAGGGAGCAAGTTAAGATTAAATAAGGCCTTAAAGACTTTCAGAAAAGCAAAAATGTGGTATCAGGCTTAAAATTCACTTCAAAGACAATTAAGAGTAAAACTGGTATTACTTAGAAACTTTGAATTAGTGATGTTCAGGAAGAATTGGAGATGATGGCTCGGTGCCTGTGGCTCAAGCGGCTAAAGCGCCAGCCACATACACCTGAGCTGGCGGGTTCGAATCCAGCCTGGCCCGCCAAACAACAATGACGGCTGCAACCAAAAAATAGCTGGGCATTGTGGTGGGTGTCTGTAGTCCCAGCTACTTGGGAGGCTTAGGCAGGAGACTCGCTTGAGCCCAGGAGTTGGAGGTTGCTGTGAGCTGTGATGCCATGGCACTGTACGCAGGGCGACAGCTTGAGGCTCTGTCTCAAAAAAAAGAATTGGAGATGATCTCTCAGTATTCAAAAAGAAAATGATAAACATATAATCAAGAGAATGTAGATGCTGCTGCTAAAGAAATACCAATATTTCAGAAAAAAAGAAATAGAAAAAGTAAAGAAGCATTTTGTAGCATTTGGAAACATCTAGGTAAGTAGGTCAAGAGGGCATTTTCAGAAACATGCTGGTTTGGGGGAAAATTGTTTGGAAATACACAGCTGTGTATTAGAAATAACAGCTAAAAAGAAAGTCATAAATTAGGATGTCATGGTCTTATGGTTGGTGATTAACCATGTGCAATTCACCCAATTAATCATAATAAAAATGTAGTAAAACCTAAGTTGAGCTAGCCACACTGAAAAACCTACAAAGTTCAGCTAGCCACACTGAAAAACCTTAGTTTTAGTGATGTTTGAAAAACAAATACTTTCATTTGAATCTTTTATTTTGATAGCTTCAAAATTTGTTATAAGAAATTCCTCCATAAAATCCTTTCCTTAGGCAGTTTGGTTACTAATAGGTTTGGGCAGTCAGTGAAATAGGAATACACCTTCTTTATTTAAAGCAACAAAATGAACGTGACTAGAAAACAGTCTGACTAGAAAATACACTAAAATGTTAATTGTAATTGGTTAGGTCATAGGACTCTTCTTTTTCACTTTTTTTATTGATATGCTTATTTTAAATTTATTTCCCAAAGTGTATGTGTGTATATATATGTATACATGAATAATTCTATGTTTATAAATAAATGAGGAGTTCTCCAGAATGGAGAACTGTGTTACAAGGAGCAAAAGTAGGGGAGGCTTTCTTTTTACTCTGTAGAGACCTTTTGTCCTCTTTGAATTTTATATTATGTGTATTTCCTTATATCTGTCTGGTTTATACCATCACAAGACTTAATTTCCAAATAGCATAAGATAAAGTTAATATATCTTTATTTATTATTACAGAGATTTGCCACAATATGGACAGAAGCAATGGCAATCTTATTTTGGAAGAACTTTTGATGTTTACACCAAACTCTGGAAGTTCCAGCAGCAGCATCGGTAAAGAAATTTTATAGTTAAGAGAGAGTGAAGACCCATTATGTTAGTCACAGTTTTGATCTTTAGTACTCCAGTGCTTTTTATTTTAAAATAAAATTTAATTATTTTTATATAATAATTATATAATTATTATATAAAAATAATTATATTATAATTATTTTAATAGTTATATAATTATTTTAATTATATTAAAATATAAAATAATATATTTTAAAATAATCTTTTAAATAATATATAGTTTAGGTCTTTTAAAATAATATATAGTTTATTTTTATGACCCAAATAAAAACAAATCTATTTTTTCTTATTTATTTAAGATTTTTAAATACAGTATTTTTGTCTTCTTCAGATGATTTTGTATTTGGAATGGTTCAGATTAACTCTAACATAAGTGGGATAATTCATGGTTTCATTCTAAAATACATGTTCTTTATTAGTCAAAGCAATTGTGTGTGTGTGTGTGTGTGTGTGTGTGTGTGTGTAGGGGGGTGTTGCTTCTAATTTTCAAGGACATAAACCAGTTTCTTTTTATATTTGAACTTAAATAGACATTTAATAAGTACTTTTTGAACTTGAATGATTATGTTGAAATCTCATGATAAATGCATCAGCTTTGCAGAATCGATGGTATTTTATCCTATTGAATTTATAGATTTTGTTATTTTTGTAATTTCTAGTCTGTTATTTTTAATTTCTTACCTCTTTTATAAAACAGACAAGTCTTGGATAACCGGTATGGCTTGAAGCGGTGGCAAATAGGGGAAATTGCTTCCAAGATTGGGCAGCTATACTACCATTATTAGTAAGTGGAAAGAGTAAAGTCTTGTCCTGATTAAAACATATCATGCAGGGGCTCACAGGAGCAGGGCGCCGGCCCCATATGCCAGAGGTGGCAGGTTCAAACCCAGCCCCAGCCAAAACAGCAAAAAAAAAAAAAAGAAAGAAAAACACATCATGCAGAAGTATGTGTGGTATATTCACTCTTTAGGCATGAAAATGGTTACAAATGAAACCAGAATAGAATAGTTCAGACCAGATTGATCAAAACAGCATCATTAAGCAAGCCACCCCTGTCATCCTCAGCCTTGGGAGGCTGAGGCAGGAGGATCTCTTGAGGCCAGGAGTTTGAGACTATCCTGGGGAACATAGTGAGATCTCATGTCTAAAAAATATTTTCAGATATAATAATTAGGTGGTGGCTCGAAGCCTGTTGCTCAGTGGTTAGGGCGCTGGCCACGTACACTGGGGCTGGTGGGTTCGAACCTGGCCTGGGCCTGCTAAACAGTGACAACAACAACAAGAAGAAAATAGCTAGGCATTGTGGTGGGTGTCTGTAGTCCCAGCTACTTGGGAGGCTGAGGCAAGAGAATTGCTTAAGCCCAAGAGTTTGTGGTTGCTGTGAGCTGTGATGTCAGAGCACTCTACCAAGGGTGACATAGTGAGACTCTGTCTCAAAAATATATATCCATATATACTGACCTGGCAGGGGAGAGACCATGATCACAAAGGTGGTTTCCCAGGGCGAGGCTTATCCAGTGCACTCTGGATGTGCTGACCCCTGTGATTTCCCCAAATGTGGGAAACTTGACTGCATAATTTGTGGTAGTGAGGGACTGCGTTCACACTTTCCCCTGGGGGGGGAATATATATATTTATATAAATATAATAATTAGGTGGGCCTGGTGTCTTGTGCCTGTAGTCCTAACTACTTGGGAGGATAAGGTAGGAGAATTCCTTGAGATCAGGAGTTTAAAACTAACCTGACTGATACAGCATGAATCTATCTGTAGGGAAAAAAAAAGACAACATCATGAAATGACTTTCCATAATCAAAGTAATATTATTTGGTTCAAAGGTTCACCTTCTAAACAGTTCATTTGGTCAGAGTCATTTACAACTGAAAGGAGTTTAATTTATATTTTTGATAAATGATTAATAAAGATGAATTTATGGTTCTTATGGCTTCCTTGACTCTTGAGTCAAAGAAAGAAGAGAGCTCCTTTTAGGAATCTAAACCTCATCATGAAAAAAATATCAGGTATATAATAAAAAAGGCTAGATTCTGGGCATGATGGCTAATACCTGTAATCCTGGCACTTTTCGAGGCCAAGGCAGGAGGATCACTTGAGGGCTAGAGTTCAAGACCAGAATGAGCAGCATGGTGAGACACCATTTCTATAAAAAAATTAGTTGGATATTTTGGTACATGCCTATAGTCCCAGCTACTTAGGGAGGCTGAGGCAGGAGGATCACTCAAGCCCAGTAGTTTGAGGTTGCAGTGAACTATGATGACACCATTCCACTCTAGCACACCCCATAATGCAAAACCTTCCTCAAAAAAAAAAGGGCTTGGACTTACTTCTTACAGCATAATGTTTAGAAGGGGGGAGGGGGGAAGGCTTGTACCATTGGTAACTTACAAGGCAAGAAAACTTTTCTCTTCCTACATTTTGTCATGCCATCAGATTTCTACCATTAAAATTACTTTCTTGTGGGCTCGGCGCCTGTGGCTCAGTGGGCTAAGGCGTCAGCCACGTATACCTGAGCTGGCAGGTTCGAATCCAGCCCGGGCCCGCCAAACAACAATGATGGCTGCAACCAAAAAATGGCCGGGCGTTGTGGCGGGCACCTGTAGTCCCAGCTACTTGAGAGGTGGAGGCAGGAGACTCGCTTGAGCCCAGGAATTGGAGGTTGCTGTGAACTGTGATGCCATAGCACTCTATCCAGGGTGACAGCTTGAGGCTCTGTCTCAAAAAAAAAAAAAAAATTACTTTCTTGTGTAGAATATTTTCTTTAAAAGTCCCTTGTAAAACTAGAGTGTTAAACAGAGAACATAACTCATTAACGTCCCTATGGATTAGTTCATTTCTGAGTTCTGGGAGGAACAATATAAAGAAGTAAACCAAAGGATAAGTGACTTTATAAATTTGGGAGAGGGCATGGTAGGTAGGTCTGGTCCTGAGAGGGAAAGATTTCATCAGGTGCCATGGTATTTGGAGAGTTGACTTGGGAGCAGTGGGGAGGTATTGCTTTTATTACCGCTGTACTCTTTTTATATATTTTAAGGGTTTATGATTACTGCCTTGCTGATAAAAATTTACAATAGCCATTCCTATCTTCTTATGTAGGGGAATAGAGAAATATGGGACAAGTATTTAGTATTTATCATGGTTAAAAGTTTCTAACACAGTTATATTAAAAGACTTTTTTTCTCATAGCTTACGTACATCTGAGACCAGCTATCTGAATGAGGCTTTCTCCTTCTATTCTGCAATCAGACAGAGATCATATTACTCTCAAGTCAATAAAGAAGACAGGTATGCATCTATTGTGTTTTTAAAAAGATGAGGATTAGCACACACTCCAACTCTTTAGTCTATGTGGAAATTGTGCAGAAAAGTACATGTTTCTTTATAACTTCTATTCATTAAATTTATTGAGTGCCTGCTATTTAGTAGACCTTCTAAAAAGTATACAGAGGTATCAATACATGTTACCTAAGAGCAGTAAATATTATGGATGTTGGCTAGGTATGGTAGCTCACACCTGTATTTCCCACACTTTGAGAGGCCAAGGAGGGAGGATCATGTGAGGCAAGGAGTTTGAAACCAGCCTGAACAAGACTGAGATGCTGTTCTACAAAAAAAAAAAGAAGGCAAAAAGTGGAAACCTAATAAATACATATATATGTAAAAAAAAAAAAAAAAGAAAGGCAGTGTCTGTAGCTCAGTGGGTAGGGCGCTGGCCCCATACACTGAGGCTGGTAGGTTTGAACCCGGACCAGGCCAGCTAAACAACAATGACAACTGCAACAACAACAACAAAATAGCTGGGCATTGTGGCAGGTGCCTGTAGTCCCAGCTTCTGGGGAGGTTGAGGCAAGAGAATCGCTTGAGCCCAAGAGTTTGAGATTGCTGTGAGCTGTGACACCACAGCACTCTACCCAAGGCAAAAGCTTGAGACTCTGCCTCAAAAAAAAAAAAAAGAAGAAGAAAAATTAGCTGGGCATAGTAGTGCATGCCTTATAGACCCAGGTACTGGAAACAGAGGCAGGAAGATTGCTTGACTCTAGGAGTTTGAGGCTATAGTGAGCTATGATGAGGCCACTGCTCTCCAGCCTAGACAACAGATCAAGACCCTGTCTCAAAAGAAAAAATTATAGATGTTATTACAGATATCATGTTATTGGAGGAGAATTAGAGTTATTGCTTTAGGAGAGATTGGGGTCATGCATGTTTCATAGAAAAAAACATGACTTCAGGGCAGTGCCTGCGGCTTAGCGAGTAGGGTTCTGGTCCCATATACCAAAGGTGATGTGATGGGTTCAAACCTGGCTCTGGCCAAACTGCAACAACAACAACAAAAATAGCCAGGCATTGTGGTGGGTACCTGTAGTCCCAGTTACTCAGGAGGGTGAGGCAAGAGAATCACCTAAGCCCAAGAGCTGGAGGTTGCTGTGAGCTGTGATGCCACCACACTCTACTGAGGGCAACAAAGTGAGACTCTGTCTCTTAAAAAAAAAAAACAAACAAACCATGACTTCAGGCCGGGCACAGTGTCTCCTAGTACTTTGGGAGGCCAAGGTGAGTGGATTGTTTGAGGGTAGGAATTTGAGATCAGCCTGGGCAAGAGCAAGAACCTGTCTCTAATAAAAATAGAAAAAACTAGCTGGGCCTTCCGGTGGGCACCTATAGTCGCAGCTACTTGGGAGGCTTAGGCAAGAGGATTGCTAAGACCAAGAGTTTGAGGTTGCTGTGAGATATGATGATGCCATGGCCTCTATCCAGGGCAATAGAGTGAGACTGTGTCTCAAAATATAAAAGACTTGGGTGTAGCCTGTGGCTCAGTGAATAGAGCACCAACCCCATATACCAAGGGTGGCAGGTTTGAACACAGCCCCGGCCAAACTGCGGTTCAAACCCAGCCCTGGCCAACTGCAACAAAAAATAGCTGGGTGTTGTGGCGGGTGCCTGTAGTCCCAGCTGCTCGGGAGGCTGAGGCAAGAGAATCGCTAAAGCCCAGGAGTTGGAGGTTGCTGTGAGCTGTGACACCACAGCACTCTACTGAGGGCAACGAAGTGAAACTCTCTCTTAAAAAATGAAAAAAAGACTTTAATGTGAAGCTTAGCTAATATTATTTGTTCTTTTTTAGCTGTGTAATCTTTTTTTTTCTTGACAGAGCCTCAAGCTGTTGCCCTGTTGCTCTGGGTAGAGTGCTGTGGCATCACAGCTCACAGCAACCTCCAGCTCCTGGGCTTAAGCGATTCTCTTGCCTCCGCCTCCCAAGTAGCTGGGACTACAGGTGCCTGCCACAACACCTGGCTATTTTTTGGTTGCAGCCGTCATTGTTGTTTGGCGGGCCTGGGCTGGATTCAAACCCACCAGCTCAGGTGTATGTGGCTGGCACCTTAGCCACTTGAGCCACAAGCGCTGAGCCATTGGCTGTATAATCTTAATTCATATCTTCAAATGCCTTTTGATCGCTGTAATGTAGGATTAGAGAAAAGCCTGCTAATGCTGTTGGAACATTTTTTTAATAAACACAGTACTGTTTTTGAGTTGTATAACTCTAATTCTACTGTTGGAACAAAAACCATGTAGAATTCATTCATTTCCAATTGAAATCTACTGAACACATACCTGGCGCTGTAGCAGGTGCTTGAATGAAAGAGAAAAAAAGAAAAGAAAGGATGCCAGTTCCCTTCAGAAGATTATCTTCTAATGGGGGGTGGGAGCATTGCAGACATGTTTGGGGCACTAGTAGATTGTGCCTTTATTAATTCCAGATGAATGTGGAATTTTGGAAGAAATCCAGGATCGGCTGGAGAATCTTTCTTTCTTTCTTTTTATTTTGAGACAGACTCTCACTATGTTGCCCTCAGTAATATGCCATGGCGTCACAGCTCACAGCAACCTCAAACTCTTGTGTTTAAGTGATTCTCTTGCCTCAGCCTCCCAAGTAGCTGGGACTACAGGCGCCTGCCACAACATCCTGCTATTTTTCGGTTGTAGTTGTCATTGTTGTTTGGTAGGACTGGGCTGGGTTTTAACCCGCCAGCTCTGGTGTATGTGGCCGGCGCCCTAGCCACTGAGCTACAGGCACCCAGCCATGAAGAATCTTTCTTGCTAGCATTCTGAGCATTGTTGGAAGAGAAAGTTTAGGCATAGAATATTTGAATGTTTTCCCTTCTCCCAGCCACAGAACTCTTAGTTGTTTTATAGTAAAAGGGTTATATTCTCTTAGCAGCAAAAGAAAACGGTTTTGATATGTTTTTCTGGAGAACACTTTATGGTTGACTACTGTAACCATTTCCAGCTGAATAGCCACATTTTGTGGAAAAGTCCCAGTCTGTGAATCCCCATCGTTCCTGCTTGTTTCTTGTTCAGAATTGTCTCGAGGAGTTAGTTTGCTTGGTGTGAATGAGGTATATCACATTTTCCTTTCATGTCTTTTTGTTAGTCCCTTACTTCATCCTTCCATCAGAATTTCCACCAGTTATTTTCCTTAAGGTTTTTCTATGGTTTGCTTCACATATTTTCACTACTGATATATTCCCACCAATCCTAATTTTTTTTTATTTATGTTATATTATTTGTCTTAATTTTCGATGTGATAAATTATATCTAAAAAAATTTAAAAGGGCTATGTAATATTTTAGTAGCATTAAAAGCCATGTAAGCAGAGAACTATTTTAGGCAATAGCAAAATACCTTGTATAATTCACTTTTCTGCATTTTCTAATTTGCCGAAAGGGAAATTGGCCTTGGGCCCTTTGGCTTAAAACATAACAGTTTGATCCATTGAGTTACTTTCTGCTTAATAGCAGACACCACATTTGAATTGTTTTCTTGTTTTATCTCCTAGACTAGGGCAGATTAATAGAGGGTAGAACAAAGGTAAGATTATCTGGAATCAGGATGATGAAATATCTTGCATTGAGCCAGTCAGTTAGAATCAAAGGACAATTTAGTGTATAAAACCTTGACTGTGCTGTATGTGCTTAGCAAAGGTTTTGTTCAATGGGTAGGTTGTCTAGGAAGGCTTTGGGAGTTCACAGTGGAGGTATGGATAATGAGGGCTTGATGTGACCCTTCCAGTGGGGGTCATACCACTTCTTGTGCAGTTTGATATGGAATCAGCCAATAGGCTATGACATTGCATTTTTGAAATGTTTTATATGCAATGTTTATTTATTGCAAAAATAGGCAAACAGGGCACGGGAGGCAGTCAGGGTAGCAATCAGCAATAGCTGCTAGAATGAACAAGCTGTAGATTAAGAAAGAAAATATACATTTTCACAGTTTAAAAGCTAAAAGCCTTCTCAAAAGAAAATGTTCTCTCTGCAGTGACTTACCACCTAAGGATTTAGTGGAAACCAGGAGGAAGGATATGCTCTTGGAATCACCAAGATGACTACCTGTCACTAAGCAGTTAACTCTCTTAGAACCTTTCATTCCATGGGCCTAACCAGCTTAGGAAAGGTGTCACCATTCGGCCAGTTATCCTTGGAGCTACAAACCCCAACTCTGTTGTAGATGGCCAAGGCTGATCCTAACCAGAGGTAGATACATAGAAGGTGACATTTCTGAGTACACAAGAGGTGTGGAAACCTGTTGGAGTTTGCCACTGGGAAGAAACGAGTTTCCCAGCAAATGGGTAGTAAAGAGCCAGTGTCTTACAAGTAGTGGGCCTGGTAGGTTGGCCAAGGTAGAATTCAAGAGTGCATAGTTTCTCAAGAGCATCATAATGTCAACTTTAGTGCTGACAATACTGAAGTTTTTTTGTTTTTTTTTTTTTAATGTGGGAAATATGAATCTGAAATTGAAGGCTTTGGGAGTTCACAGTGGAGGTATGGATAATGAGGGCTTGATATGACCCTTCCAGTGAGGGTCATACCTCTTCTTGTGCAGTTTGATATGGAATCAGCCAATAGGCTATGACATTGCATTTTTGAAATGTTTTATATGCAATGTTTATTTAGTGCAAAAATAGGCAAACTACGGCCTGCATACAAAATTGGCCCATTGCCTGTTTCTGTATTAGCTGGCAGCTTACAATTGTTTTTATACTTTTAAAGGGTTATGAAAAAGGAAAAGATAAATATATGCTAGAGGCACCAAATGTGGTCTGCAGAGCTTAAAATATTTACTATGTAGTCCTTTATAGAAAATTTGCCACTTCATCCATGATGTATAGATTCATAGAAGCTTTTTTATTAAAAAAATTAAATTATTCATATTAAATTATGAAATTTAATAATTATGGAATTAAATCATTCATATTTCAGGAATGAATTTCCATTGTCCTACTAATTTTATTTCTATTTTGAATTCCACTTCTGACAGTGTGGTAGGTTAAATAACCTAAATAATCAGTTCCAAAACATTTAGAAATTGGCTTTGTACTCGTAGCACAATGGTTAGGACCCTGGCCACATACACCGAGGAGGCGGGTTCGAACCCAGCCAGGGCCTGCTAAACAACAATGACAGCTGTAATAAAAAAATAGCCAGGTGTTATGGTGGGTGCCTGTAGTCCCAGCTACTTGGGAGGCTGAGGCAAGAGAATCACTTAAGCCCAAGATTGTTAGAGGTTGCTGTGAGCTGTGATGCCATGACACTCTTCCAAGGGTGACATAGTGAGACTCCATCTCAAAAAACCAAAACAAATCATAAAAAAAATTTAGAAATACGAGGGCGGCTCCTGTGGCTCAGCGAGTAGGGCGCCGGCCCCATATACCGAAGGTGGCGGGTTCAAGCCCGGCCTCGGCCGAACTGCAAAACGAAAAAATAGCCGGGCGCTGTGGCGGGCGCCTGTAGTCCCAGCTACTCGGG
>CAUYON010129350.1:0-17030 GCA_963573935.1 Arctocebus calabarensis
TGCCTGTAGTCCCAGCTACTTGGGAGGCAGAGGCAGGAGACTCACTTGAGCCCAGGAATTGGAGGTTGCTGTGAGCTGTGATGCCACAGCACTCTATCCAGGGTGACAGCTTGAGGCTCTGTCTCAAAAAAAAAAAAAAAATGCCCATGTGCCAATTAAATGGTCTGTCTGCCATGCCCAAAGCCAGAAGGGCTGAGACAGGTGGACTGCTTGAGCTCAGGAGTTTTGAGACCACCCTGAGGAAAAGCAAGACCCCATCTCTACTAAAAATAGAAATACAAGCTGGATGTAATGGTGCATTCTTGTAGTGCCAGCTACTCAGGAGGCTGAAGCAAGAGGATTGGTCAAGTCCAAGAGTTTGAGGTTGCTGTGAGCTATGATGATGTCATGGCACTTTACCCAGGGCAACAGAGTGAGACTCTGTCTCAAAAAAAAAAAAAAAAAAAAATCCCCCAAAGCCAGAAGGAACAATAATGAATGAAGAAAGCTTAGTATTGGCTGGGCGCAGTGGCTCATGCCTGTAAACTTAGTGATCGGGGCGGATAAGGTGGGTGAATTGCTTGAGCTCAAGAGTTTGAGACTAGAGCCACCCTGAGCAAACGAAATACCCCCTCTCTACTAAAAATAAAAAATTGAGGCAATAGGATCTTTTGAGCCCGAGTTGGAAGTTACTGTGAGCTATGATGCCATAGCATTCTACGCAGGGCGATAGCTTGAGACTCTGTCTCGGGGAGAGAAAAAAGAAAGCTAGGTGTGATATAGTGGGGGAGCTGAGGACTGTGGCAGTCTGTAGTAAACCCCTTTTCTAAAGTAACTTCCAGTGCCAGTCAATTGTTACCTGGTCAGATCTTCCAATTTTTCAAGAGAACTGGGAAATCTGGATTTTTTTTCTTTAGTGAAAAGAGTCTCACTTTGTCACCCTTGGTAGAGTGCTTGGCGTCACAGCTCACAGCAACCTCCACCTCCTGGGCTTAGGCAATTCTCTTGCCTCAGCTTCCCAAGTAGCTGGGACCACAGGCGCCCACCACAATGCCCAGCTATTTTTTTGTTGCAGTTTGGCCGGGGCCGGGTTTGAACCCGCCACCCTCAGTATATGGGGCCTGCACCCTACTCACCAAGCCACAGGCGCCACCCAGACATCTTCTGATTTTTAAATAAATATTGGCAGCTAATTCACAAAACACATTTGGCCATTCTGCTGATCACAATTTGTGACTTGTCTTAGGAACACATTGAACTTTTCTTCCTCCACACCTTTGCTTTTGCTATTTCCACTGCCAAGAACACCCTGAGTCTAATGAACTCCACCTATTGTAGACACAGCCCAAACACCACCTCCTCCATGAGCATCCCTGGATGACCTCAGCTAGGAGTGACATCTCTCTCCTCAGGGCTGCACCAGTCATTTAGTCAAATATTTATGGAGCACTTGGCTAGGAACAGCCTAAAACAGATGGATAGCTTTGTCTTGAGTTTAATTTAGAAGATTCAGATTTTAAATAATAATTTCCAAGATACCTACTTCCAATTGTGATGAATTTGATGTAGTTAAAGTTTATAAAAGGGACTTAATCCAGGCAGGAGGATTAAGGAAGCCATGGGGTAGTGTGAGGGAGCATTAGCACGAGGGCATAAGGTTGTACACTTTGTATACTGCATAAAAGTAACCAACTGCGGGAGCAGGAGAGAGCTGAAATCTAGTGCTTGCATACTTGCCCCAAGCTGTGCCTTTTTTTGTAATGCATGCAAAGACATTGTATACACTAGCCTGGGCATTTTTTTTTCCTCACCCTGGCCCCCCTTCAAAAACTCATCTAAATAAATTTTGCATCTAAATAGAAACAGTGACATCCTCCTGCACATGCAGCCAAAAGAGCTGTTTACTCCCTACTCCCTCTTTCCACCAGAAGGTATCCTCTATATCAGTGATTTTCAACCAGTGTGTCTTTTTTATTTATTTGTTTATTTTTTTGAGACACAGTCTCAAGCTGTCACCCTGGGCAGAGTGCTGTGACATCACAGCTCGTAGCAACCTCCAATTCCTGGGCTCAAGCAAGTCTCCTGCCTCTGCCTCCCAAGGAGCTGGGACCACAGGCGCCCACCACAACACCTGGCCATTTTTTTTGGTTACAGCCGTCAGTGCTGTTTGGCGGGCCCCAGGCTGGATTCGAACCCGCCAGCTCAGGTGTACGTGGCTGGCACCTTAGCCACTTGAGCCACAAGCGCTGAGCCCAACCAGTGTGTCTTGAGAGGATCTTAGATGTGTGGAAAAAAAATTTAAAGATAATTAATCAAATTATTTTCAAAAGAAGTTCAAAGCACATACAAATATCCTTTTTTTTTTTTTTTTACTTTTTTAAAACATCAACATAATTTGAGTGAGCTGAGGAAGTTTAGCTATATGTTCAAGTGTGCATCAGACAAAAAAAGGTTTAAAAGGCTTGGCGCCCACAGTTCAGTGGTTAGGGCACCGGCCACATACGCCAGGGCTGGCGGTTCGAACTCAACCAGGCCTGCTAAACAAGAATAACAACAACAACAACAACAAATAGCTGGGTGTTGTGGCAAGTGCTTATAGTCCCAGCTACTTGGGAGGCTGACGCTAGAGAATTGCTTAAGCCCAAGAGTCTGAGGTTGCTGTGAGCTGTGACACCGTAGCACTCTACCAAAGGTGACATAGTGAGACTCTTGTCTCAAAAAAAAAGAAAAAAGTTTGAAAAATATTGCTCTAAATCCTTGTTTTAGGCTGTGTGGTGGCTCGTGCCCGTAATCCTAGCACTCTGGGACATCCCTTGAGCTCAGGAGTTCAAGACCAACCTGAACAAAAGTAAGACCCAGTCTCTACTAAAAACAGAAAAATTAGCAGGGCAGAAAAATTGGTCAGGCATTGTGGTGGGTATCTGCAGTCACAGTTATTCAGGAGGCTGAGGCAAGGGGGTTGCTTGAAACCAGAAGTTTGAAATTGCCGTGAGCTAGTCTGATGCCAGGTCTCTCTAGCTTGGGCAACAGAGTGAGACTTTGTCTCAAAAAAAAAAAAAAAGTCCTTATTTAGAGACTTTGGGATTAGGAAAGACATCTCTGCAGAAGTGGCACACGAATTGAGAGCTGACAGATAAGGAGACAGCCAGCTTGGAATATGAGGTTAGTGCACTCAAGGTCGCTGAGGGGAGAAAGCACCATAGCTGAAGGACCTAATAGGTACCAATGTGGCAGAAGTACGGACAGCTATGGGAGAGCGTTAGGGTAGTGGCTGGGTAGTGACCATATGCATAGCCTAGAAGGCCAGGGTCGATTTTTATCCTGAAACATCTTATAAATCCTCCTCCCTGACCACATTACTCATGGGTTTCATGGCCCACAAGTGCTCCCAGAGAAATTGTACGATAACAGAAACTACCTTTACACAGTGCCTACCACCCCACATTCATTCTTCCTTTCTTATCTGTCAAAGGATGTAAGTATTCTTAGATTCCAATTGAGCAGATGAGAGAACTGTGGCAAAGAGGATGAATAGCCTGCCCAAAGTTAGCTGACAATTAAGGAGTAGGCCGGATCCACTCCCTGGTTTATGGGATTCTGACCTCTTTCCATTGGCTGCCAAGCGGCAAGGGTCCTCTTGAAGCAGAGGCAGCACAGGAGCCCAGAGCCTTGCTACTCAAAGTTGGTCCTGGAGGCCTACAACATTGGCATCACCAGAAAGTCTGTTAGAGGGAGGTGCCTGTGGCTCAAAGGAGTAGGGCCCAGCCCCATATATCACAGGTGGTGGGCACAGACCTGGCCCCGACCAAAAACTGCAAAAAAAAAGTCTGTTAGAACTGTAGGATCGTGAGTTCCAACTTGTCCTACTGAATCAGAATTTAAACTTCACAAGAATCACATACATGTTATAAGCTGAGAAGCACTAGAGAATAATCCAACCAAAGTGGTATATTGTCTTTGCAGCCCTTATAGAACAGGCTAGTGTCTTGCAGGCCAGGTTTCCAGTAACTTGAAAACAACTATTATAATTAAATTGCCACAACTGGCAACTGTCCTATCCATCTATTTGCCCCAGTTTTGTCTTCTAGTGCCACTCTAAGGGGGAAGGCTCTGGGAAGCTACCATCAACTCCAAAAATCAGCCGCTATCTACTCTTCTGTTCAAATCTTTAGTATAGATCTACACTCATCCAGGAATAAATCTAAAGCCATTTGGCCCTTTCTCCTGGTTAGCTATTATTATTTTTTTTCTCCTGGTTAATTATTGCTCCCAATAGTCTTCCATTTGGGGTTCATCCTGATCCCCAGATCACTTTCTGGAATCCACTTTTCATTCCGTCTTAGCCTGCAAACCAAAGGAGGGAGATGGTTGGGTGAAAAAGATTAAAGGATGTGGAAAAACTGACTGGATCCCTCTTTTAGCTCAGAGGCCACAGGTTGTGTGCCCTACCCCCACTTCTCTATCCCCATCTGAACTATGGGTGAGATGGACTGGATTAGGAAGAACCGTAGAGGCCCAGCAGGGACCATAAAGCAAGTTCAGTGGCATAGGTGAAACAGTAGGGAGTAGTGGAGATTGTGGCAAATTAGATGAGGCAATGTGCTGACCAAAAAAGGTAGCCCCACTCTGAAAAACACTACTGTTATCACAGGATATGTGTTGCCATGTATTCTAATTTTTTAAGAATTGAGAATCAGAGTGGCGCCTGTAGCTCAAAGGAGTAGGGTGCTGACTCCATGTGCAGGAGGTGGTGGGTTCAAACCCCACCCCGGCAAAAAACTTCCAAAAAAAAAAAAAAGATTTGGGAATCAGATTCCCCCTTTAAAATATATAATGTTTAAGTCCTGGGAACTAGATAAAACAAACAAACAAACACAACTATGTGGGCCAAAGATTAAGTGCAGGCCGGATCTGTCCGTGGGCTGCCAGTTGGCCATACCTGGCGCACTTGCCACCTAGTGCTTATGTGGAAGTTTGTGATTCCCTCCTGTGCGTAGATCTTTTAAGAATTCCGCTGTAAACGTGCAGATTGAGGGGGGGATATGGGAAGACATTCGTGCCTTCAGGAGGCTGCTGATCATCCAACCGCGGCCTCGGTCCACTATGGTGACCCATCCCTGGCCTCTCCGGGAATGAGCCCTGCGCTGGGATTCAGCCCTGATTATGGTGCAGGGTCGCGGGGCGTCGCTCGCTTCACACCCACCCTACCTGCTCGCCTACTCTCCCGCAGTGATGACTCAGCTTCTGGCGGAGGACTAAGAGGGAGAGTGAGAGGGAGAAGAAAAAGGGCGGGGGCGGGGCAAGAGGGGAAGGGCCAGGGGAACCGGAAGGAGAGGCGGGGGCGGGGCAAGAAGAGAAGAGGGAGGGAAGGAGCGGAGTGGGGAGGAGGTAGGAGGAGGGCAGAACTCGAAGCCCCAGCTTCCATTCCTCCCGCGGCCCTCTGAGATTGGGCTGGGCGTCCGGGAAGCTGGCGAGAGAATAGCGGAAGCCGTGGGGCCGAGGTGGAGAAAGGAGGGTGATTGCTTTCCCCTCTCCTCATTCATCTCGGGTCCCTTAACTACACCGGTTCGCCGCCACACCCACAGACCCAGCCCCTACGGCGGTGGGTCGGGAGGGGCGGGAGAAGAACGCAGTGAGTCAATCGTCAGGCCGGGATCTTGCGGAAGCCTGGGGGACAGGGCAGTTAGAAGGGATAGAGATGGGGGCACCGAGGGAAATCCCCACCATGCATCAGCAAGTGGAAATTAATTAATTAATTAATGTATTTATTTATTGCAGTTTTGGCCAGGGCCGAGTTTGAACCCGCCACCTCCGGTATATGGGGCCGGCGCCCTACTCCTTCGAGCCATAAAGTGCCACCCAGCAAGTGGAAATTTAAAGGGAGAAACGAGCCTAATGGATGCATATTTGGTCTGCGCAAGTAGCCGTAACTCAAGGTTGAATTTGGAAGATGCCCCAAGGAAGTTTCCTTAGCAATTTGTGATAATTTAAATGAATGAAATGTACTATGGTAGCATGTCTGTGTGTATATAAGGGGGACAGCCGAAGTTTTTTTTTTTTTTTTTGAGACAGAGTCGCACTATGTCCCCTTTGGTAGAGTGCACTGGCATCACAGCTCACAGCAACCTCAAACTCTTGGGCTTAAGCCATTCTCTTGCCTCAGCCTCCCAAGTTGCTGGTGGGATTACAGGTGCCCGCCACAGCACCTGGCTATTTTTTTTGTTGTAGTTGTCATTGTTGTTTGGCAGGCCCCGGCTGGGTTTGAATCCACAAGCCCTGGTGTATGTGGCCAGTGCCCTGAATCTTCCCTGAATCATTTCTTCTCAGTATTTTCAGACCGAAAATTCATTTAGACATTTTTGTTTTTTTTTTAGAGACAGAGTCTCACTTTGTTACCCTTGGTAGAGTGAGCATCACAGCTCACAGCAACCTCCAGCTCCTTGGCCTGGTGATTCTCCTGCCTCAGCCTCCTGATCAGCTGGGACCACCGGCACCTACCAAAATGCCCGGCTATTTTTTGTTGCAGTTTGGCTGGGGTCGGGTTTGAACCCGCCACCCTTGGTATCTGGGCCTTGCGTCCTACTTACTGAGCCACAGGCGCCGCCCTGTCTTTCTTTTTTCTTTTTTGAGACAGAGTCTCACTTTGTCATCCTTGGTAAAGTGCTTTGACATCATAGCTCACAGCAATTTCAAACTCTTGGGCATCATAGCTCACAGCAATTTTTTTTTTGTAGTTTTTTTTGGCGGAGGCCACGTTTGAACCTGCCACCTGTGGTATATGGGGCTGGCGCCCTACTCCTTGAGCCATAGGCACTGCCCAGCTCAGCAATTTCAAACTCTTGGGCTCAAGTCATCCTCTTGCCTCAGCCTCCCAAGGAACTGGGACTACAGGCACCTGCCACAATGCCCTGCTATTTTTTTTTTTTTTTTTTTTTAGAGACGGGGTCTTGCTCTTGCTCAGGCTGGTCTCGAACTCCTGACTTCAGGCAATCCACCAGCCTTCGTTTAGCCTCTCCAAGTGCTAGGATTGCAGATGTGAGCCACTCCAGCTGGCCTTGGATATGTATAGTTTTATATGCCAGTGTCATATACTATGTGTGTATGTGAAGAAAGTACTACATACGTCTTTGTGAGAGTGTGTTATGCTTGTGTATCTGTGTTTGTGTATGTGTATGGGAATACATTTGTGAAGAGTCTATGAGCAGAGCCCCAGTGTGTCTTGAGGGTGCATATATGCATGTGTCTGTGTGTATAAATGAGAATGTGTGTGTTTTTCAGTCTGTGTGTATATGACCATATAATGTGTCTTGATGCATTTCTGTAGCCACCCTACTGATTCATCTGTGGTAGATGCCATATGATTCTAAAGGGTTGGGCTGGTCAAGGTGGCCTCTTGGAGGAGGCAGTCTTTGGGGATGGAGGTTGTGAGGTAGGAAAAGCTGAATGTGTGCTGACCATCTACAATTGTGGGAGGCAAGGCTGAAGCAAGAGCAGGAGGGTCTTGAATGCCAGAACGGGTCATCATGGCCTTCTCTGGCCGCCTCCACCCTCTCATGTGCTGAATCTGCTTCTCTCGTGGCCCTCCTCATGTTCTACCTTGTCAGTGTTCTGCAAAGTGCATGTTCTTGGTAATTAATGATGGCAACATTGCTAGAACATTTCTATGAGCCTGTCCTCCCTTAAAAGCACTTAACAGGCATGAGTCAGCTCTGCAAGGCAGAAAACTTAGTATCCCTGGTTTTACAGAGAGGGAATAGGAGGTTGGGTGCCTGTTGATCGTACACAACTAGCTGGTTGTGGATTCCAGAGGCTTCATGCCCTTTCAACCACTATTGACATTTGGACCAAATAATTCAGTGTCATGTGTGATCATCTTGTGCATTGTAGGATGCCTAGCAGTGTCCCCTGCTTCTACCCAAAAGATGCAAGTAGCACTTCCCTCCCAGATATAACAACCAAAATATCTCTAGATCTTTTCAAATGTCCCCTGGGGATAAGTCCTCCCTGATTGAGACCCTGATTGCATTAGCTTGTCCTGCCTCCCTGGATGCCTCTCTTCTGAGGGACTGCACTGTCTTCATCATGTCCAGTGGCTTCAGCTGTCCTCTTGTTTCATAGCAATCCTCATGTCTAGGTAGGCAGCCCTTTGTCCCTGCCACACTCAAGAAGAAGGCTTACCAGATGGGCCACGTTGCCCAGCAACTCAACCTCTCAGAGACCCAGCTGCAGAAAGCATAGGGCTTGTCACCTTGTAGACACCTCTGTGGCTCTTATTATTATCCTTTGAGTCACAGGAGTTCTGTAGGGTCAGAGCTTAGAGGAGGAGTGCCCTGAGCCAACTGATCTCTTTGGCCCAGACCAAGGCCCAGGAACAGTGCTGGTTCTGCAAGTTTGCTTTCCTGGTTTAGCTAGAACTCTGTACTCCAGTATCCCATTTTACTGTTATATCCTATGCCATTTCATCTTTGCAAATAAAAATGCCTGGCTTTCCCCTCTGGCAGAACTTGATTGTAATGAGCAAGTGCTGCATTGTGGCCAGAGCAGGTACTCAGGAAGGGCAAGTTGAAGTCCTCCACAGGGCTCTCAGCATGTGAGAACCCGGGCTCAGTACTGAGCATGTCCATGGTGCTGCAGCACCAGACACCTAGCAGGGCGGTGCCTGAGTGGCAGGTGCAGGAGAATGTGGTGGCTCTGTCACACGTGTAAGAGGCCTGAGACTCCTACCATGGGCAAGACAGACAACAGTGAGCGCTCTGTGAGCCCTTCTGTGACTCTGCTGTCTGCCACTCGAGAGACTCTCTTCTTTTGACTAGTCTTTGCTGCACAATTTCTCCTCTGTTCCTTCTATTCTCCTTAATCTCTGCTCTACTCCTAGTATCTACAGGGTTCTTTGCTCCATTCCTCTGGCAAGATTGCAGAGGAAAGTGTTTGAAGGTAAGATTCAGGTATCTGATACTTCAGTCTGTGTGACCTTGAGCAAAGCGCTTCGTCTTTCTGTGCCTCAGCTTCCTTGTTACCAAATGGGGATACTAAGAGGCACCATTATTGCTATTATTATTATTATTATTAGTTGAGACAGAGTCTCATTCTGTTGTCCAGACTAGAGTGCCATGATGTCAGCCTAGCTCACAGCAACCTCAAACTCTTAAGTTCAAGTGATAATCCTGCCTCAGCCTCCCAAGTAGCTGGGACTATAGGTACCTGCTACCATGCCTGGCTAATTTTTCTAGTTTTAGTTGAGACGAGGTCTCTCTTGCTCAGGCTAGTTTTGAACTCCTGAGATCCTCCTACCTTGGCATCCCAGAGTGCTAGGATTGTAAGCATGAGCCATTGTGCCCAACCATTGCTATTATTCTTTTTTTTTTTTTTTGCTATTATTCTTATAAACAATAAAATAAGGTTGGTCATGGGAGCTCACACCTGTAATCTTGGCACTTCAAGTGGCTGGAATGGAAGTATCACTTGAGGTGAGGAGTTTGAGATGAGCATGGGCAACATAGGAAGACACCCCCCCCCCCATCTCTACAAAAAATAGAAAAAATTAGCTGGGTGTGGTGGCATGCACCTGTATTCTCACCTACTTAGGAGGCTGAAGCATGAGGATTGCTTGAGCCCAGGAGTTTGAGGTTGCAGTGAGCTTTGATGTTGCCACTGCATTCTAGCCCACACAACAGAGAGAACTTGTCTCGAAACAAAACAAAACAAAACAGACTCCCCCCACCTCCCGCAAAACTCTAGACCAAAAAAGGAAACAAACAATAAAATGAGTATGAGCCAGACACTGCTAAGCTCTGGGCAATCCTTTTTGCATTTGATGCTTTAAGAGCTCTAAGAGGAAGCTGCTGTTATTAGCCTCCTGGCTGGGAAGAGGAAGCTCAGGTACAACAGTGTTGCGTAATTTACCCAGTGACAGAGCTAAGCAGCTCTGCATCTGAACCTAAGTGTTGTCATTGCAGAGCCACACTCCCCGTTCTTCTCCACTGAAAGCGGACTTCAGTGTGGACAGAAGGGGCTCCTCTCCAGCTGGCGTGTCCTGGGTGAATTTGAGAGTCCTAGAGAAGATGTTGAGGGGACTGAAGTGGGGGGGGCGTTAAGCTCAAAGGAGATGAAGTTTTCTTTCTTTTTCAGCTATTGATGGAACCACTTCGCACAGCAGCCCGTAGTTTCATGGCCTCAGTGAGGTATTGCAAAGTTTTTACTACTGCAGAAAGTATTTTTATTACAAGCTAGTATGTATATTATTCCAGTGCTTTATGTTTGAATTGGACTGTAGGAAAGTTTCAGAAAGGCATTAACTTGCTGCAAGTCAGAGGTCAGATGGGAGGCCCATTGTAGAGTTGATGCCAACAAAAGACGGTGTGTTTACCAGGAGCCTTAGGAACTGGGCCAAGTAAGTATGTAAAAGAGTATGCTCTAGGGAGGTGCCTGTGGCTCAAAGGAGTAGGGTGCTGGCCCCATATGCTGGAGGTGGCAGGTTCAAACCCAGCCCTGGCCAAAAACTGCAAAAAAAAAAAAAAGGATAGTCTGTATAGAAAGGTTTGTCTAAAGGGGACGAAGGGAGCCATCTGATAACTGGTTTTATTCAAAGACATTCATGGTATTATTTTTCCTTGTATTATGATAGTGTGGTTGTATTAGCTATTTATTACTCTGTAGCAAATTACTCCAAAGCTTATAGCTTAAAACAATACATATTTGTTATTTCATGGTTTCTGTGGATCTGGATTTCAGGAACAAATCTGAGTGATGCTGGATCAGGATTGCTCATGATGGTGCAATGCAGTTGCCTTTTTTTTTTTTTTTTTTTTTTTGAGACAGAGCCTCAAGCCATCACCCTGGGTAGAATGCAGTGGCATCACAGCTCACAGCAACCTCAAACTCTTCGGCTTAAGCTATTCTTTTGCCTCAGTTTCCCGAGTAGCTGGGACTAAAGGTGTCCACCACAATACCCAGCTATTTTTTGGTTGTAGTTGTCATGGTTTGGCAGGCCCAGGCTGGATTTGAACCCACCAACTCTGGGATATGTGGCTGGTGCCTTAGCCACTTGGGCTACAGGCACTACCCTTTTGTTGTTGTTGAGACACAGTCCCACCCTATGCCCCTGAGCAGAGTGCAGTGGGTGTGGTAGCACACTGCAAACTCTGACTCAGGCTGTGGGCATCCCGCTGCCTTAGCCTCTGGAAGCTGCTGGGATTACAGGCACTCACCGCTGCTCACAGCTGGGTTTTTTCATTTTTTTCATGAGCTCAGGCAAGTCTCGAACACCTGAGCTCAAGCATTTCTCTCTCCTCAGCCTCCCACAGTGCTGGGATTACAGGCGTGAGCCACCTCACCTGGCTTTTTTTTTTTTTGAGACAGAGCCTCAAGCTGTCACCCTGTATAAAGTGCTGTGGCATCGCAGCTCACAGCAACCTCCAATTCCTGGGCTCAAGCGAGTCTCTTGCCTCTGCCTCTCAAGTAGTTGGGACTATAGGCACCTGCCACAACACTGGGCCATTTTTTGGTTGCAGCCGTCATTGTTGTTTGGCGGGCCCGGGCTGGATTCGAACCCGCCAGCTCAGGTGTACATGGCTGGTGCCTTAGCCCGTTTTTTTTTTTGAGACACAGTTCTACCCTATACCCTGAGCAGAGTGCAGTGTTGTCATAGCTCACTGCAACCTTAGACTCAGGCTCTGGGCATCCTGCTGCCTCAGCCTCTGAAGCCACTGAGATTACAGGGACTTGCTGCTGTATCTGACTGGGTTTTTCAATTATTTTTGTGAGTTGGGATCTCACTCTTGGTCAGATAAGTCTAGAACTCCTGAGCTCAAGAAATCCTCCCACCTCAGCCTCCCACAGCCACTGTGCTCGGCAAAGTTGCAATCAAGATGTCAGCCAGAACCCGGTGTTGTGTGGGCGCCTGTAGTCCCAGTTACTTGGGAGGCTGAGGCAAGAGAATCACTTAAGCCCAAGAGTTTGAGGTTTTTGTGAGCTGTGATACCACGACACTCTACAGAGGGCAACATAGTGAGACTCTGTCTCAAAAAAAAAAAAAAAAAGCCAGGGTTGCAGTTATCTGAAGGCTCAACTGGGGCTGGTGACTCCACTTCCGAGATAGCACACTCACCTGGCTGTTGGCAGCAGTTCAGTTCTTCACCATGTGGACTTCTCTGTGGGGCTTCTTGAATGTTCTTACAATTTGGAAGTTGACTTCTCCCAGAGCAAGGGAGAGCAGGGTGGAGGCCACATGGTCTTCTGTATCTAGCTTCAGGTCAGCCTTAATCAGTATGGGAGGGGACCACGCAAGGACATGAAGACCATGAGGCCCTATTGGGTTGGGTCTCATAGTGTCATCATTGCTGACTTGTTTCCTATCATACGGAAGCCTCTGGATTTCAAAATTATGGCTTGGTGTCTGTGGCTCAATGGGCTAGGGTGCCAGTCATGTACACCTGAGCTGGCAGGTTCGAATCCAGCCAGGCCCGCCAAACAACAATGACGACTGCAACCAAAAAATGGCCAGGCGTTGTGGTGGGTGCCTGTAGTCCCAGCTACTTGGGAGGCAGAGGCAGGAGACTCGCTTGGCCCAGGAATTGGAGGTTGCTGTGAGCTGCAATGCCATGGCACTCTATCCAGGGTGACAGCTTGAGGCTCTGTCTCAAAAAAAAAAAATTATTCAAAAGTGTGCTGTAAGCACCCAAAAGTTGAGGACCATTCATCAGACGGCTTGATTTTGGCTGGACCTGTCTATGGTGTTTCATTGGAGGGGCATGACTCTACCCGGGATGGCTCCATAAGAAACAAAGCCCTACAACCCGTGACACTGAGAATGTAGAGCCAGGTGACAGCAAGGCACAGGAGTTAAGAGCATGAATTTTGCAGCCAGATAAGTCTAGGTTCAAATCTGGACTCCCTTATTGATGACTTGGGGACTCTGGGCAATTGGCTTAACATTTCTGTGCCTCAGTGTCCTTGTATGTAAAATGGATTAAGATCCCACTCACAGGGTCATAGGGGAGATGGAATGTAGAATGGCAGAGCTACAGTCCTGGGAGTCAGGTGCTCAGCCAATGTTGACACACAGATTTATTATTAATAATGGCAACAATAAGGTAATAGCTCATTTTTATTGAGCTCGTGTTATTTTAGTCTCTGAAGTTTATATACAGCAGTTAAGAACCTTGCCCACGACTCACGGCTAGGAGAGCTGAGACTCAATTCCAGGTCTGTTTCCAAAGCTAAATTGATAACTTGCTCTTTTCAGTTAACAGTAGTCTGTAATGGGGCGGTGCCTGTGGCTCATCGAGTAGGGTGCCGGGTCCCATATACCGAGGGTGGCGGGTTCAAACCTGGCCTCAGCCGAACTGCAAAACAGAAAAATAGCCTCAGTGGCGGGTGCCTGTAGTCCCAGCTACTCAGGAGGCTGAGGCAAGAGAATCGCCTAAGCCCAGGAGTTGGAGGTTGTTGTGAGCTGTGTGACGCCACTGCACTCTACTGAGGGTGATAAAGTGAGACTCTTTCTCTACAAAAAACAAAACAGTAGTCTGTAATGACCTATGCCTTACATTTACATTGTTCTACTTCCTTCCTTTCTCTTCCTCTTTTTCAACTGCTTAGCAGTACTTAGACTAAATGGTTAGTAATTACCTAACCATTTCTCTTATTGTTGGATTCTTAGTTTCTAAGAAACAATGAAGCTTCAATGAGTATCTTTGCTGCCACGGCATTTGTCCGGAGCTCATTGCATGCCAAGGACTGTGATAGGTACTTAATGTATGAGAATCATTTAAGCCTCTAACTAAGTTTTGTGCAGAGGCAGTATTGTAACCAATCAGGTTATCGAAGGTACAATTATTGCTGAGTTTATTGCTAAGTAAGCCTCTAATGTACCTGACACCAGGTGCCTTTTAAGGACTGAGCATCCCCTGCTTTTTCAATCCTGAAGTTTTTCATACCAATAGAGTCCCCAAGAGCACCTTTCTTCCTCTGCAGCAGGTTTATTTGAGAGACCAGGGAGGTGGACTTGGAGTCACCAAACCCAGGTTTAACAAAGGAAGAAGGCTCTTGGTAGGTTATCCTCAGGGCATGACTTACCAGACATGGCCCTGTAGCAGTCAGGACTGGCTGGATAATGCTGCAGAATCAAATAGCCCCAAGAGAGTAGCCTCAAACATTCATTGTGGGACTGTGGTAGGCTCTGCCTGTGTCCTCCTTATTTCAGGTTCTGAGTTGATAGAGCAGCCACCAACCTGAGCATTGCCAGTGGTCATTCCAGAAACTGAGAAGAATGTGGTAAAACCCACATTGCTCTTAAAGCTTTCCCCCGGAAGCGACCCATGTACTTCCTCTCACATTTCTTATTTTTTATTTTTTCTGGACAAAGCAAGTTACATAGCTACATTCAACTGAAAGGGGGCAGGGAGGTGCATCCTACCATATACCCAGAGCAGGCACAAGTGGAATATTTGGTGAATAGCACTAATGCCCACCAAAGACCTTGTGCTTTGCCAGCCATTTAGAGAAAAAATCCAACAATTCTAACCATGTCTTCAAACAATTAAGGCCAGACCAGAAGTGGCCTAGCATTGTTTCCTGGAGGCAATCACTCATATTGTTCTTTGATGCATGTGCTACATGTGATGGTGAATGTGGGGCTTTCAGGGAGTTGTCGGGGCAGGCTGGGTGGAGAATGGAGAGACAGTGTGGACTGCTACTTCATTTGTAATTAGAAATATAAAAACAGGCCAGATGAGGTGGCTCACACCTGTAATCCCAGCATTTTGGGAGGCTGATGCAGGAGGATAGCTTGAGGCCAGGAGTTTGAGATCAGCCTGAGTAAGAGGGAGACTAATCAGAAGGCTGAGTCGGGAGGATCACCTGTTTTTGGCAGTGGACTCTTTGATCAACATGTGAAACATTGTGAGGGACCCTCCCAGGACCTCAGAAGGCAAATCAGGACCCTGAATGTATATATTTTGGAGACAAGTTCTTACAAAGTGCAGTAGAGTCATTATAGCTTACTGCAACTTCAAATTCTCATATTCTGGGGCTCAAGTGATCCTCCTGCCTCAGATTCCCAAATAACTACGACTACAGGTGTGTGCCACCACAACTAGCTAATTTTTCTATTTTTTGTAGAGATAAGCTCTTGCTACGTTATCAGGCTGGTCTCAAAATCCTGGCCTCAAGCAATCCTCCCACTTCAGCCTCTCAAAGTGCTAGGATTATAGGTGTGAGCCATTGCGCTGGGCCTGTAAATTATATTCTCTACCTCATTGAATCCTCTGAACAATTCAATTTCCTGGACATTGTTACTACCCCATTTCATAGATATGGCAACTAAGGCTCAAAAAGGAAATGGGTTGTCCAAGGTGCTCTCAACATGACCTTCAACATCTCTGTCCTACATACAGCTTCTTGGTTTGGCAAATAGACTCAGACACACCCCCGTCTGGAAAATTGAAGAGAAGGGCAAATGTGATGCATGCCCCCTCTTCCCTTCTGTCCAGATCTGGATCAATTCTGTCTCTTCCAGGAAGTCTCCATGGACTCCATAGGCCACACTGGTTTCTTGCTGTTAGCATCAGTGAATTTATGTCCCACCTCTGCTTTTCTTTGGCTGTGATGAGGGATGAGTTAAGAGCCCTGTTTGAGATGCAGTTTCCCAACTAGAAAATGATCTCTAAGTTCTCTTTCAACTATAGACTTAGAGGATTCTGGGATTCTGGACTTTTCTTTTTAAAAAGAGCCTTGAATCCTTATGGTCAAAAGTGCAGCTTTTGCCCCATCCAGTCTATCACCAAGCTCCCCATCTGACCATTGATCCCCACAGCCAGGCTCCAGATCTGAATGATCTTTTAAGAGCATGTGGGACCAGGTTGTTGCCATGCTTCATGGAAGAGCCTTTGTGGCTCTTCTTTATTTTTAAAGACAAGAATCCTTAATGTGGCTTCCTGGCTTTAGGGTTATTTTTATCTGTTGCTAGCCATAGTGGCCACACAGCAAGCTTTCTCACTTCAGGCCTTTTCACATGCTGTTCCCTCTCTGTACAACACTTTCCCCCATTCATCCTTTCCATCTTGGGGACAGCATCTCTTCTTTAGAGAGAACTTCTTTGACTCCCTAGTTTATTTATTTTATTTTTATTTTTATTTTTTTAGAGACAGAGTCTCACTTTGTCACCCTTTGGTAGAGTGCTGTGGCATCGTAGCTCATAGCAACCTCTAGCTCTTGGGCTTAGGCAATTCTCTTGCCTCAGCCTCCTAAGTAGCTGGGACCACAGGCACCTGCCACAATGCCCGGCTATTTTTTGGTTGCAGTTTGGCCAGGGCCAGGTTCGAACCTGCCACCCTCGGTATGTGGGGCTGGTGCCCTACTCACTGAGCCACAGGTGCTGCCTGTCTCCCTAGTTTAAATGAAGTCCCCCAACAGATACTCCTGTGACCTATCATATAGGCTGAGAAATGGCCCCCATAGATATCAGGCCTGAACTCCTGGAAGCTGTGAATGTTTGGAAAAAGAGCAACATTTGTCAATATGACCTTGAAATGGGGAGATTATCCTGGATTATCAGGGTGGTCCCTAAATACAGCCACATGCATCCTTATAAACAGGTGGCAGAGAGAGATTTGACACACTCAGAGGAGAAGGTAGTATGAAGACGACGCTGAGAGAGATCTGAGAATGCTGGCTCTGAGAGAGTTGAGGATGCATGGCTGTAAGCAAAGGAAGGCCAGCAGCTACTAGAAGCTGAAGAGGCGAGGAGTGGATTATCCTCTGGAGGGAGAGCAGCTCGGCTGCCATCTTAATTTTGGCCCTGTGATACTGATTTAGGACTTCGGGCCTCCTGTACTGTGAGAAAATAAATTTCTGTTTTTTTTTTTTTTTTACTGAAAAGTTTTGTTTTTATTTCCAAGATCAAATATTACAATAGGACATTTACATGTATTTATAAAAAAAATGCAGCAGTTGAATTTATAGATCAGAGGTTTCCTTGAGTTTGGTCCCTCTCTCAGCACAGTGAGCTGATGTCTTCAAAAGACGCATTGTCCCAACTCCCCTCCCTCCCCATC
>CAUYON010129352.1:0-11269 GCA_963573935.1 Arctocebus calabarensis
TCTTAACTTCATTTTTATTTCTTTTCTTCATTCTTCCGTTTCAAATTCTGACTTCTTTCATCTTCCCCACTTCACACAAATTGCTCAATATTCTACAAGTGGGACTTCTGGTCTGATAATTAGCATGCATTCTTTCTTTTATTTTTTCAAATTTCAGCTTCACTTATTCCTGAGCTTCAAATACTCATTTATAAAACTTGTCAAATGACGACTTCCGCATTTTCCTTCTTCAACATTAACCTTAATAGAAAAAGAACAGGATGAAGAATATTTTAAAACTCCAGGATAAAATCCAGTGTCAAAACTGAAAACTAGAAAAAAAAAAAAAAATCCCTTTGTTGATTTGGTTTAAAAAAAAAGACACTAGAATATGCAGCTCAAAAATCTGAAACTACATAGTTTTCTGTTGCATCTCGAATATATATGGTAATCACTCTCATTTATCTATTCCAGATAGATTTATCATGCTTAAGATGAATGTGAAGTGCGCCTCTGAACATTTACTGTTCATTTAACATTTTAAGAACTATAATTACATTTCACACTTCTTATTTTATTGTATCATCAATAGAAAATATTAAGTGTCAAAATCACATCTCTATCAAAAAGTGACACATTAATACATAAGTGCAAGAAAGGAAAGCACGGACAATTCATTTGTACAATGATGACAAAGGCTCAGGGTTTAAGAGGTTTACAATATTGTGACTTGTCTCAATAGAATAAAGAAACGTATTTAACGTCACGCATTTTTTTACTGTATTAGACAATGTCAGAATATGACAATTTGGAGCTGCAGTTTTAACCCCCCTTAGAAATGCTGCTCTAGTGAGATTTTATAGTATAAATGGTCTAATTACTAAGTTTAGAATTAAAATCATAAAAAGACAAAATCAAGTCAACAACCTACTATAAGCCAGTAACTATGAAGGAAAACAAAACAAACTTGAATCCAACAGTGGTATTTTTAAAGAATTTTGCGGTACATTGTCCCTTCAATGAACAAAATAGTAATGTCTTCTGGGTGTCCAAAGGAGAAATCCTAATTTAAAGGTGGCAGTACTAGAAGAAAATTATAGCTCACCTCCTCAAATATTAAAAAAAAACTTAATTTAGCAGATCAGCAAAGTATAGCATCTTTTGAACATGCCAAACAAAATACTGCCTTTATAAAACATTATAGTTTTCCTACCCTGCATCTCACCTTTTAATCTTATTTTACTGTCATTTTCTCTCCTAGTTTTATTTTCCTTTTGGAAAAATTTACAGTTTTCTTTAAAAAAGTTACAAGAGACATCTTTATATCTGAGCATTAAGGCATTAGAAAACCATGGTTACCCTGGCACGTGTTCTGATGTCTTTTCTAACATATCATTATTTCCAGCCTAGGTTTAAAGTCAATTATTATTTAATTTATTTAATCCTAGAATATATTTTTAAAAGCTATTTAAGGAAGCTACAGTAATCAGTTTTCTTTTAATATCCATCACTAAAATGTAATGGGAAATGTTTGCTGGCAGCACAAATGTAATCGTGGAATCAGAATGCCCAAGCAGGTTTCCTTAGGGCCTCCTAACAATTATGTACAGATAACAGGGCTTAGATGCAGAAGATACTGAAATAGAGGCCAAAGCTCTATCACACCTGTCTTCAATATGGACATCTAACTGCTGTTATTTCACTACCCCTTCCAAACCTTCCCTCTCTTATAGTTTAAGAACAAAGCCATCACTGGAAGTATAGTATCAGGTTTTTTTTCAACTCAGCAGCTAATTTCAAAAGGCCACTTTATAAAACCAGAAGACTGGGCTAACATTATGAACATTTGGTTAAGAGATCCTACATAGAAATAAACAAACTTTCCCACCAAGACAATTTTTGTTGTATGTTTCTGGGGGATACAACAAAAAATCCATTTAACATGAAACACGCACTAACTCATTAAGTTGACAAGGCAGTATTCTAAAAAATGGAAGGGAGAGGGGAAAGAAAAATGTGTGGATCCTTTTACAGAAGGTCAATGAATGCTCTTACCAATACATTAAGGTCTATTTTATTTTTTTTCTGCAGCCAAATTGTCTACCAGAAGGGTGGATGGATAGAAAAATCCTCAAAGACTAAGAATAGTCCGGGAAAAAAACCAAAAAAACAAACAAAAAACCCCATCCCACATGCCCGTGCTTTAAGAAATTTCTTGCAAAAACAGCACAGACCCTTACTTACATTCATAAAACATTCACTACTTCCCAGCAAAAGCAAATGTTCTGACATTTCAGAAGACTACCTTTTAATCTAACATCCAAGCACAAAAATTAATGCAAAAAGCCTAGTCCAAACTGTCGTATGTGACAATCTATGTGATAAAGGCAATCTGAAAATAACCCTCAAAACCTAATCCAAAGCAAAGATTTTGGGCAGTATGAAGATTTATAATTTACTACAGGAAATTTTGGCTTACAGCTTAAAAAAAGTCAAGTGATGACAAAACCTAATTCTATTGGACCTACCCCCAAAGGACTAAACCTGGGTAAAAACTTATAATTCCTAATCAATCATACCTTTAAGAAAACAATGCAATTATGTATGCATAAACATTCATCAGCATTACATAAATGCTAAGGCTCAAGAGATGTGTATGTCTGGCTTTGTCTTGGGCAAAATATGAACTATGAAAGCATTATTGTTTACCACTTAGGTTTGGGGTTTTAGTGGAGAGAAAGGGTAAAAAGACTACAAGGCAAATCCCCTTAATAGTTCTCTCCCCAGTTTAATTCCTCTTCAATCCTTTGACAAGACCTGTAGTACTTACCTCGTAAAATCACTTGTAATTTCAGTTTGAAATTGCCACCTTCTAGCTTCAAACATTCATAATATTAAAGTACTCTTAAGACCAAGAGAAAAAAAAAAAAAATCAACCTGGTTTCAAAAGACTAATAACCTAACCAGACTCACAATGAAACGAAACAGTTTCCTCCCACTTCACATTAACTCAATCCTTTGTTGTAGGTATCTGACGTGAGGGCTACAATTCTGCAGAAAGAAATTGATTCAGAGATGTCTGTTCTGAAAATCAGAATTTAGTTAGGGGCTAAAAATAAAGAGTACAAAAAGATATCCGAAGATTAAGCAGAAGAAGAGAAAAACTGCAGATTTTGAAAGGCATCCTGATGGGATGGTGTCCAGGTGCTAGTCACCTCTATGGAGAACAAGACTAAAGGTAATGTGTCTATGTCACAAACACACTGCTTCTACAAAAACAGCAGCTATAATTTTTTATCAAAGTATCTGCTGGTTCAAGACGTATTTAAACTGCTTACTATTGTAATCTTGAATAAAAACATCTGGTCCATAGTGTTTCCTATTTCTGGATTCTTTAGGTAAAGACTTAATTTGTACAAACTAACTGCAGAGGTAAGGAGGATAAGACTTAAATTTAACGGAGTCTAAGACAACACAACACATAAACTTTACACACCCTACATAAATGTATTGTGACCATTATTGGGCTTTTAAGATTGATCACCTCCATTATTAGTCAGCACCTCTAAAATTGCTAACCAACTCTATTATAAAGTTCTTATAAATACTCTATTAGTAACTAAATTGAGGATGATTTTATTCCACACGCCAGACTTTATGTTTAGGAAAAGTACTTCTAAAGTTTAAAGGATTAGGCAGGAGGACCTTAAGTGCCCCTCCCCCCCTTTTACTAGCGAGGTAGAGCTGCCAGGGTGTGGGAGTGTCTGGATTACAAATAACAAGCGAAAATTCCAGCTGATTTAAAGAGACTTACATTACCTTTTTTTTCCTTGCATAATTTTTATACTGTTGCATTCAGCCTTATAAGGCTTTCCCAGCATAAGGGAGTCTAGACAACATTTTTTTTTTAGGTGTATTCTAATCATTTAAAAGTTCCAATAGGAAAACAAACACAAAAACGTGGATGTATTTTACAACTTCAAAGAGATTGGAAATCTCTTCCAGAAAGCTAAGACTCTTAACATTTTCTCTCCTTTCACAATTAAGCAAATACCAAGGATTGCAAAAAACATTAAATTTTTTATTAGTAGAAAGAAAACAACCAATTTCAAATTTCTATTGATAATAGGTCTCAAACAGATCTACTTCCTTTTTCCTTTCTCAAGTAAAATATGCTAGAGTTAATTCTTCCTTGGGCAATTCTACACTTTTGGGAGCATTCCATGTGTAACTTTATGTACATTTAACCAGGAAGCTCCTCTTGTCAGAAATCCTTCTGTATTCCCTAAAGACTGCAAAAGCACCCAATAACCGGTCTGTTTAATAATAAAAGACCTGCGCTTCCTAGTCCCAACATTAACGAGCAGTTTCAACAGGCCAGTCAACTGACAGCAATCAGGAGTCATAACCACTTTTCTACCCTCGGAAAGCAAAACTTTAATAAAAATAATCACGCACACCGGCGATACTTAAACATCACCTTACGGAAAAATACCAACATCTCAGAATATAATATTCACCGGAATATGTTAAGGCCTAATTTGCTCAAATCAATTAAGTTTTGCTTCCAAAATTCGTTATACAGTTAAGCTAAGGAGCCAAGCCGAGAGGAAGTTTCTTCCTAAAAATACTGTAACAAACTAAGTTTATTAAGGTAATAGTCTCACTTGACCATCAGCAAAGTGATAGTAACGAATCTCAAAAACGAGACACTTATTAACTAATCGCAAAAACGAAACACAAAACCATATTCCCACACAGCTTCAGAAATTGGTTTTCAATCCCTCCTTCTAACAAATTCCCCTTAGCCTCCAGGATGTAAAGTTCTGGAAAGCCCTTTATTTCCGCGTCTTCAGTGCTTTCCGAACCTAATCATACCCAGAGCCCCCACAAGCAACCTACGCTTTTCTTAAGCCTATGAACTATCTTACTTTTGCAATTTAATCAACCCTCACCGAACTCCATCTTTTCAGAGGTGGAAACTCACAAAAAGTACCAACATACGTTGTGATACTCAGTATTGGAACGCCTCAATAGACAGGAAATAACGGCCCATATACTGTTGCCCGCCACTTTCTCCCGCACATTCCCGGGGGCGGGGGGAAACAAACCATCCCCGTAAAATAGCCCTACCGATCTTCGTGACCTTTTCTAATAGAATACTCTGAAAACAATTCTTAGCTGGAAAACTCGCTAAGTTATCGGACAAAAACGCTCCGCTTAACCAAACACAAAAATCTCGCCTAATCCCCTCCAACTAACGGGCCCAGAACTTAAGTCTATCTAAATTTCCACATTAGGAGACCCAAGAACAGCCTAAATTCCGTTCTTTCCATGGCCCGTAAGATGGTTCCTTCGATAGCGTAAACACCAGCCAAGAACTTCGTCTTTCCTCTTCCATCCCGCCACGCGGTCTACAAGGCGCGGCCTGAGGCGAGTCTAGCCCGCGCTCACGCGCGGCCCCTCCGCCATTTTGTGCCTCTGGCAGCGCGCCCAGCCCGCCAGCCCAAGATGGCTGCCGCGGCCCTTCGCAGGAAGGGATCGGCGAAATAAGATACCGCTCCCCTCCCCCAACACCGAGTGTACGCAGCGGCCATTTTTAATCTTCCCTACCCCCGTAACGGAAAAACGGCCGTCTCGGGCACGAGGCCACACAAACCCGCAGACAGCCTGATTCACTACTAAAGATTCTACCCACAGGACTTGATAAAACCTCGTCTGCTCTTCCTTCCGGGTTCATACTTCGGGGCCTAAACCATCTCTGTTTCCAGACTTCAGGCCGATGGGCCTAGAAAGAAGCTGGGACTACACAGCCTCCCCCTACACCACTCCTACGTACCCGCTCGCCGTAGTTCTGTTCGCCGCTGTCACTCATGACTTCTGGCTGCTGTCGCCGCTCGATGTGCTTCAATGAAGCTGCCAACCTCTTACGCCTTCCTATAGAGGCTCCGCTGCAGCCTCACACGACGCACCGATTTCCGAGCCGCTCACAACTGAAGCGTTCCGCGCCGCCTCCGCACCGGCTCTACCTCCACCGGACGTGACGCGGCGCTCCCCAGCTCGGCTCCTCCCCCGTCCAGAACGCGCGCATTCTCGGCCCCGCCCCTTCTTGCTCTATTTTCTCTCCGCAGCGACCGCGCGGCCTGAACCGGAAGTGACGTGAGCCCCGCCCTTCGCGCTTCTCCACCCGGGTCTTAGGGCCTCAAAGAGGCGGGAAAGATATCTTGGGGTATCCCCTGTCTTGCGGGCGCCACCAAGCACAGTATGTCAGCAATCTCGACTGACTGCCCCTGGGGACTTTCCAGAGAAAGAATCAAAAGGTGGGATGGGAGGAGATGCTCTGCTTTTCCCTTCCTTTTTTCCTTTTTGTGTTTTGCTTCTGGCTCGTTTTGTGCTTTACCTTGGTAGGAGAGGTAAATATCTGTACGCTAGATTTCTACTTTACTTTTTATTTAATCTTAGTTGTATATCCTTTTTTTTTCCGAATAAGCCTTCATTTTTAAAAAACTCGTCCTGAAAAACAGGAATCAGATACAATATCTATTCTAAAGAAAGTAGTGATGTATAGGAGGATTGTTAAACACGCAATTACAGACTATGATTTTAAGTGCTAGAGGCATGTACAACTACAGTGGTGTCACAAGGCGCTGTTAGCCAAGAGTACACGAGCATAGAAGAGCCCAAACTCTGAAGTTGGATACTTGATCCTTCTGTTCTTAAGTATTCCCATTCATCAAAAAGAAAGGATGGCAACTGATTTAAACAAAAAATACTTTGTTAAGATATAACTCACATATCATGCACTTCCCTCATTTACAGTGTACAATTGATTCTGGGCGCAGGGGAATGCCTGCGATCTTGGCATTCTGGGAGGGTGAGGCATGTGGATTGCTTGAGCAAGGAGTTGGAGACCAGCCCGAGCAAGACTGGGTCTCTACTAAATATAGAAAAACGAGCCTTGGGTTATGGAAGGCTCCTGTAGTCCTAGCTACTTCGGAGGCAGAGCAAGAGGATCTCTTGAGCCCAGGAGTTTGAGGTTGCTGCGAGCTATGATGAGGTCACTACACTCTACCTAGGGTGACAGAGCGTGACTCTGTCTCAAAAAATAAAGTGTACAATTGAAATGGTTTTTTATTCACAGAATTGTGTAACCATCACTGCCCTTTTAGAATAGTCTAGTCACACCAAAATAACCCCTACTTAATAATAGTCATTTTTCATCCTATCCCTGTTTTCTCCCCAAACCTTCCAATCTTAGGCCATCACAAACCTGCTTTCTGCCTCTGTAGACTTGCCTATTCTGGATATTTCATATAAATGGAATCATGGAGTACTTAGTCTTTGTAACTGGTTTCCTTAGCTTGTTTTCAAGATGCATCTACGTAGAATGTGCTGGTGTTTTTTTTCTTTCCGATACAAGGTCTTGCTCTGTCCCTTGCTAGAGTGCAGTGGCATCAGCCTAGTTCAGTGACACCTCAAACTTTTGGGCTCAAGTGATCCTCCTGCTTGAGCCTCCAGAGTAGTTGGAACTATAAGCCCAAAAGTCAGAGTCTCCCCTCTTATTCAGGTTGGTCGGGAGTTCCCGACCTCAAGTGATCCTCCCACGTTGGGTTCCCAGAGTGCTAGGGTTGTAGACCTAAGCCACCATACCCAGACTTCTTCCTTTTTATTGTCAAATTATATTCCATTTTATGGATATATCACATTTTATTTAGCCATTTGCCATTTGCTACACAGTGGATAGTTTTCATTTTTTAGAAATTATGAATAATGCTGCTATGAATACAAATTCTTATACACCCATATGTTTTAAATTCACATGGTATATACCTGGGAATGGAATAGCTGAGTTGTATTTTACTCTACAGTTAACTTTTTTTTTTTTTTGAGGAGCTTCCAAATTGTTTTCCACAGCAGCTGCATTGATTTTACTTTTTACATTGCCACCACCAATATATAAACCTTCCAATTTTTCCAAATCCCCACCAATAGTTGTGTCAAGTTTGATTTTTAATTACAGCTACTCTAGTGGTGGGTATGAGGTGGTATCTCGTTGTGATTTTGGTTTGCATTTCTCTACCAATAAAGATAATCTTGTCATGTGTTTATTGATTTGTAGATTTTTTTTGAAAAATGTCTATTCTGATGCTTGCCCATTTTAATTATGTTATTTATCTTTTTATTATTCAATTATAATAGCAGGCAGTTTGATTCTTCTTGGTGTAAAATGGTCATCTGGAATAGAATCAATATTTAAGGTGCCTGAGACCCTGAGATTTGGTGGTGACTCAGGATGACAACTGTCTTCTGTTCTTAGACATTCTTCAGAGCAGACCTACTCTGATGTTTCAGTAAGGCTTATCGCTTTTGTTTGTATATATTTGCAGTTTTGAACACCCTCCTCAGTGCCAGGTTTAAATTCTAGTTGTCTACTGGAATATTTGCCTGGATATTTCAGAGGCTTTTAAAAATTAACTTGTCCAAAATTTAAAATAATCATTTTAAATTTACTCCTTCTGTGCCCTCCAAATGTCTCTTCTGGAAATATTCTTCTACATTCCTCTCCTTATTTAATGATTCAAAACATCTCATCAGTTTTACTTCCTATATATTTTTAAAAATTTATCTTTTCCTCCTCATCTCTACTGTCGCCAATTATCAGGGCAAGTAATTTAGAAACTAAATTAGAGTCTGTGGAGTTTTCACAATTTTAACCACTTTATTTAAAGTTCTAATAGGAGGAAATAGGGTCACAAAAAGATGCAAGCAGTTATCTTGGAACTGGAGTCATAGTTTACACAGAAGGATAAACCTGAAGAAACAATTCCAGCACTCTTTCTTCTGAGACTTGTGTTTGAAGTATTGCAATGATCCCTTGTCCTTCTATGCATTTACTCCCTTTTAATCATTATATTGGTTAGGCTGCACCATTTCTAAGCTTCTTTATATTTTCCCTGCAAAAAGCAGGATTAAATTTATGTCTCCCCTTTTAACACTTAGACAATTATTGTGATCTAATTTAAAAATTAAGTTAGGAGGACTGGTGGCTCACACCTGTAATCTCAGTACTCTGGGAGGGCAAAACAGGCAGATTGCTTGAGCTTAGGAGTTGGGGGCCAGCCTGAGCTAGAGCCAGACCCCACCTCTAAAAATAGCTGGGAGGGCGGTGCCTGTGGTTCAGCGAGTAGGGCACTGGCCCCATATACTGAGGGTGGCAGGTTCGAACCCGGCCCTGGCTGAACTGCAACAAAAAAATAGCTGGGCGTTGTGGTGGGTGCCTGTAGTCCCAGCTACTTGGGAGGCTGAGACAAGAGAATCACTTAAGCCCAAGAGCTGGAGGATGCTGTGAGCTGTGACACCACAGCACTCTACTGAGGGTGACAAAGTAAGACTCTGTCTCTAAAAAAAAAAAAAATAAAAATAGTTGGGAGGTGTGGCAAGTGCCTGTAATCCCAACTACTCAAGAGACTGAGACAAGGGAATCAATCACTTGAGCCCAGGAGTCTGAGGTTGCTGTGTGCTATGAGGCCACGGCACTCTACCAGGGACTACAAAGTGAGACTCTGTCTCAAAAAAAAAAAAAAAAAAAAAAAATTAAGTCAGGAGCAAAATGTTTGTGATTGTCTAATGTAAGCACTTCTATGATATGTGTGTTCATCGTACAATTCTTTTCACTGTGTTTGAAAATGTTTATAATAAAATATTGGGAGGAAAAAGCCTAAGTCAAGTCATGGTACCACATGCTCTGAAACTGTCAATGGCTTCCCATAACTTTTAGGACAAAAATCTAAAAAACTTAATGTGATCTGCACTTTTCTACATGATGTGTTTCTTACTTGCCTCTCTTCCCCTGTTTACTATTCTGTAGACACACAGTTTCTCACACTTACTATTTCTTAAACCCTGGGCCATTGAAAGAGTTGTTCTTTCTTCCTGGGAAAACCCTTTTTCCCAGTACACACCTAAATTCAATCTCCTACATAGATCTCAGGTCTCATTATGTTTCCTGACTAAATCTCTTATTTATACTCTCTTATAGCAGCTCTTGATGTTCATATCATTTATAAGTGTAATTAACCAATAGCAATTATATAATTATTTTTATTTTTATTATCATTTCTGTGATTATAGCTTTTATTCTGTCTTCCGCTAGACTGTAAGTTTCTCGAGGACAGGGTACATACATGTTTTGCCTACTGCTTTATGCCTAGTACCAGTGCCTGGCATGCAGTAATTGTTGAGTGAGTGAAAGAAAGGAAAATATGAATTTATTTCTTTTTCTTCTACTATAGCCAAAGAGACAGGAAGAAAGGGAAATATGAATTTAGATTTAATCAGATGGGTAAGAGGGTGCCTTTATAAGTCTCTGAGCAGGAAACTAACTTGCGGAAACTAGCCAAGGTTGTCCTGGCAAAGACATGGAGGCCAGCGTGGAGGGCTTATGTGTCATTTATGTCTATATGTCCAGCACCTGCCAGCCTGTTGAATGGCCATGTGGGATGTGATTCTGGTACCATAAATATAAGGTGATGAGGACTGGCTTCCCATGGCAGCGAGAACCGGGTGTGAGTGAATGGGGAGACTCTGAAAGGGTAGCCTGACTGGCCATGTTGATGGGAATAGGGAAATAAAGGAAAAGGGATAGTCAAAAACATTGAATCCAGGTTAGGTGCAGTGGGTTGTGCCTGTCATCTTAGCACTTTGGGAGGCAAAATTGGGAGGATCCATAGAACCTAGGAGTTTGAGACCAGCCTGGGCAACATAGCTGTATCCTGTCTCTAAAAAAAAATTTTTTTAAAAAATTAGCTGGGTGTCCTGGTGTGCACATGTCATTCCAGCTTTTTGGCAGGCTGAAAAAGGAGGATTACTTGAGCCCAGGAGTTAGATGGTGCAGTGAGGTATGATCATGCCACTGTACACAACCTCTGGGTAACAGCGAGATTCTGCCTCTAAAAATAAATAAAAGCAAAAAACAAAAAACACTTCAAGTCCTGGTAGGGCAGGTATAAATGGGAGGAAATAATGCACCCACTTGGGAGTGTCCTTTCCAGGCTTACTCTGACAACTTAGAGCAGGGGTCCTCAAACTTTTTAAACAGGGTGCCAGTTCACTGTCCCTCAGACCATTTGCAGGCCAGACTATGGTTTAAAAAAAAAAAAACTATGAACAAATTCCTATGCACACTGCACATATCTTATTTTGAAGTAAAAAAACAAAATGGGAACAAATACAATATTTAAAATGAAGAACAAATAAAGTTAAATCAACAAACTTACCAGTATTTCAATGG